>JAOXYF010000016.1:5270060-5300687 GCA_028565775.1 Sternarchorhynchus goeldii
CACACACACACACACACACACACTCACACTCACACACACACACACACACACACACACACACACACACACACACACACCGGCTGCTATAGAGGATGACCCCATCAGGTTGTAGACGTATGAGTTTATTTTCCACAGTGACGTCATGGAACCAGGCTGACTTGGCATTGACGATGAACGTATCCGGTACCCAGAGCTTATCAACAAAACGGCTGTCCAGGCCCAGGGTCTTGTTAGTGTGGTTGTAAGACAGACGGTCATCTCGCCAACTCTGACGCAGGAACACAGTCATGGTGTACTCCTGCCAGCACATGCACACATGCACGCACGCACGCACACGCACACACACACACACACACACACACACACACACACACACACACGCGCACACATGTGCATGCACACATGACCACGGGGTAAGCTCACATTTGATAAAAAATTATGAGTGCATGCTGAATATTGTAGACTAATATTGTAAAATGTTAAATCATCAGCCATTTCTCAAAGGAATAAACACTAAAATTAAATTCATGAATTCAAATGTGTGTTAATTGATGCTGATCATATTAAGATGAAGTTGATATTACATTTAACTTGTGTTTGCTTGAATCGTACGTTTTTAATTCATTTGTTTGCTTTGTATTTACTGAAATTCTGGTACTGAATTCCAGACTGTGTACCTCAGCAAATAACACATACAATGATTTCCTATTTTGTATAAACCAAAAACATCCTAGATAACAGGTACATCATTTTTTAAATGTTTTCTTAACCTAAAACACTAATGAGCAAAACATATAGCTATATCCATACATTATATCCATACATTATATCCATACATTATATCCATACATTATATCCGTACATTACCATGTTGGCTTCTGAGATATGGTCAATGCTGGCCACTTCAATAGCCATGGCCACATTCACTGGAGGTCCTGTGAAGAGGAATGTGAGAAAAAAGAAAAATCCACACACACACACCCCACGCAGACCCATCCTACAAATACACACCCAACACAGACCCACCCCATACACACACCCCACGCGCAACCCCACGCAGTCCCGCACCACACAGACCTACCCCACACACACACCCCACGCGCAACCCCACGCAGTCCCGCACCACACAGACCTACCCCACACACACACCCCACGCGCAACCCCACGCAGTCCCGCACCACACAGACCTACCCCACACACACAGCCCATACAGGTTTCTGCACTTTGAGTGCAGGTGCCATTAACCTCCTTATTCTCACTTTACACTAACACATGTGAGGAAAAACCACCAGCATCTAGAGCAGATTAAATCAGCACCTCTTGAACGGACATTTTGGATATAGAGGTGCGCTTCCCATTACGCCACCGCCATTTCCAGACTGCATAACTCTCAGTAGCTGCTATCGCTTGCTAACAGCAACCTGAACTTTAGTCTACAACCGGCTCATGGCTCTGCTAAAGTTAGCTTTATTTGGAACCGGTCGGCTTATTTCTGCAAACGAACCCTGTGGCGAATACTCTTTTCCAAAGTTAACCCTGCACAAACGCTTTTATATGAACCTGACGTTTTGAAAAGGTGATGAAATAAAGCCTTGTACTGGCAGAGAAATGGATCGATATACGGATCGAGTTCCACAATGGTCATAAACGTCTGCTCAACACGCTGTGCTTTTTTGTAGCATTTTCTAACCAGTCTTAAAATACGCTAGAAGTTGTGGTTAGTGCCAAATGGTGTTCTGAGGCTGTTAAGATGTGAGATAGAGAAATCTACGCTGTGGACATTGGATGTTACACATTTCAGAAACATTCTTAGCAACGTCGTCAGGTCCAGCGTGGAGTTGGAACACACGTTTGTACATCTTTGAAAATGGATTCATATTTGCGCTGATGATTTCCGTGGGCTTGCTTATTCCTCGCCTATCAAGAGCTCATTAGCAGGCAAAGTTGCATTTAAACAGAGCCCATTAACACGTGTTGTCAGAATATGTGTTTTGGAATTAGATTTCAGTATTTGTCGTTCTGGCAAGTAATGCCTGAGTAACAGGTGGAACAAAGTCAAATTAAACAGGAAATCAGTTTAAATGTGCTGTTCTTGAGCATTCATACTAAGAATGACCGCAAATGTGAAAAATAAGGAAAGTGCAATCCAATGGCACAAGCAGTAGATCTCAAACTCACCTCCTATCCCCGGCCGAAAGTTTCGAGCATAGCCTTGCATTAAGTCATCCAGATTGGGCAGCCAGGAAATCTCAATGTCTGTACCTACATAGTCACCAACATCACTCAGCATGGCCCTGTAGGAACAGAGACACACAGGTGATATTTAATCATGGAAGATGGTCCTTGTGTCACAGATGTACGGTTGATACAGTGTTTCTCGATGATCTGACGGTTTGAATTGTATAAAACTTTATAAAAGAAAAGTACTTATTTCAGGAAATAGATAAGTAACAGACTACAGATTACAAGGAACAGATTACGTATTTCATGGTACACATATAGCTTTATTATCATTTTTTCATAATTAAATTACTATTTAGTTGTTTATTTATTAGTTATTTAATTTATACATGTATAAACTAAATAACTAATTTGGATACATGTAATTTTACCTCATATTTATGGGTATGTTGGACAATAGCGTTACCAGAATGAATCGCTTTTTGTCTTGTTACTACATTTTGAGTCTTAAACTCTTTTTGTCAACAGTTTTAACTGGAAAATGAACTTTGGTTCATTAGATTAATGGATCAGGTTGTACTATCTTGTACAGCTTGTAAAAGTGACAGCTTGTCATTTTTTATTCTAGGGTGATAAGAACAGCACATTTCTAACATATTATGAACAAAGACAAACAAAGACTGCATTAAACATCTGGGCTCTGTGCTAAAGGTTATTATCAATACCCCAGGCACTTGCATTTAATGCAAACTTATTTATTAAATGGATATAATCATGCCCTTAAACGACTAACACCGATACTGGCCACAGGAGGGCAGTGTTTAACCTGAAGGGCCAACATGCTGAGCTGAACGTTCTATCCTGGGAGATATTCAAAAGCATCTAGGCTAGCTGTCTTTGTGAGAATGTTAACTTGCCTCTCAAAAGCAAGTGGACAGAGACAGATTCACACTGATAAAGGGCATTATAATAGTGTTAGAATAAAGGTAAATAAAACAAGTCTTTACAGCCACAACAATGTAAGGAAACAGATCAACTGCTTAAGGACATGTGCACTGGTGACACCTCTCTACCCTTATAAAACTTTAATATTTCAGTCTAAGATCACAGGTTAGGCAGTTGCACAGAAATTTTGCACTTTATCTCATTTACAAAGACAAACTGCAACACACACGAGAGACAATATTCCAGTGCAAAATATTACCTTGGATTGCCATGCTGAAACTTTGCTTTGTAATAAATAACATATCAAAATGAACACAATCTTGTTTTGTTCTGTGTGATGAAAAAGCAAAAACCAAAACAAAAACAGATAGGTTATCTATGTAATATGCATAAAAATCACTTCTTTGAGACAAGCTCCATCTTCCTCTGCTGACTACTCAACAAAGTTTGAAATACTGTGACTGCAAAGCTTGTAAAGTTTCAAATACTGTCATTGTAAAGTTTCTAATGCTTCAAATACTGCCAATATAAATGTGTTAATATAAATCTTACTACTGTAAGAAATGTAAGTACTGGAAAGGTTTATGCAAAATAAATATTGTCAGGTAAGAAGAAAATGATATGAACATAAAATATATGAAGCTGGTATGACTCTGAACCGAAAATGAGTAAACCACTGCAAAGTACATATTTTAGATGAAAAATCGACTTTTGTGGCATTGGGTGTGAATAACTTTTGAACATTTTATCTTGCATTACAGAATACTAGCTGGAGTGAAGCTTAGACAAAATTACAGAAAAGCTCAGAACAAAACACAGCTACCAGTACAATACAGCAGACATCATTACAGAAAGGCTCAGAACAGAACACAGCTACCAGTACAACACAGTAGCCACCAGTACAATATTCTAGGACTACCAGTTCTGATGGAATTCAGCTGTCCATGTGTGGCAAACCCAGGTCTTGTAGGTGATAAGCATGTGCTCTGACCACCACAGCAAGTTCTAACTTCCTGAGTGATAGTCTCCACCCTCACACCACCCTCTCCTTCATTCTCCATCGCACTGCCTTCACCTTCGCCAAGCACTCCCCCTGTGCTCCACACTTTCCACATGTCCCTCACGCATCCACCCTTCACACCCCTGCCAATCACCAGGGGTTCACGCTGGGGTTTGTACCACCACTCTCAGAGGACAGTTTGGTTCATTTAACCTTGGGCGAGCTCCCAGTGGCCTCACAGTACCATCCCACTTCTGACACCATTTGCAAGGAAGGCTGAGGGCAACCATGCCTGGCCTCAAACCCAGGATTTGCAGGTGGTTAACATGGTCCCTGACCTCCAGACCAAAGACCCAGTTCCCTGGTACAGCAGCCAGAGTCTAACCTCCTCAGTAACTCAGTCTCTGTCACACCCGTTTCTTCTTTCAACAAGGTGTCTACAGTGGCCCTACTAAAGTACCTGCACCAGACGACTGTAAACCTTAAGAATCCTTAATGAATTATTTCAAACGATATCCTTCCATATTATGAATAAGCAGTGTGATACTATAAAATTCGGTTATAGAGTCAAACATTAATGGTTCACATGCCGCAATTTCAAATTATGAGATGTGAGTATGTGTGTGACACTGGGAGGGAGGAAGCAAGATGTGAGTTTCTTTATTCTCCATTCCAAGAACAAAGTAAAGGGGCACAGTGTAGCGCTGACTTAAAAAAAAAAGAACAAAACGAAAACAGCACAATGGCAGCAAGAACTCAATGCGCAAAAATGCAGGAAACACGTAGACGTCTTAGAGAGACACAGCACTAGAAGAGTGTACCTGTGCGCTATAAATAGGGGAGAAAACAAACAAGGAACAGGTGCTAGTAGTCAGTAGTCAGGAGATTGGGATATGTGTGTGTGTGTGTGTGGCAGTGGATGTGTCCCTAGGGTGGGGTGCCTGGCACACTACTGTAAACTACTGTAAAGTATAAAAGTGACGTATTCCTGACGTCAATAACGTCAGTAGTGTAAGAGCATGTGTAAACTGAATTAATGTATATATATATACATTACATTAATTACACATACATACTCACACCTCAATGGAGCAAATACCCCCAGACAACATGAAACTGTTGTTGCATCCCTGAATTCCCTGTCCCAACAAGGCCACACTGGAGGAGATCTGGCTACTCTACCGTAAATATTATGTACATTATATACTGTAGTTAGTTACAGTAGTTTATGTAG
Source organism: Sternarchorhynchus goeldii (assembly GCA_028565775.1). Classification (NCBI taxonomy): domain Eukaryota; kingdom Metazoa; phylum Chordata; class Actinopteri; order Gymnotiformes; family Apteronotidae; genus Sternarchorhynchus; species Sternarchorhynchus goeldii. Next base: position 5,275,421 of record JAOXYF010000016.1, read on the forward strand.
TTATAAATAGTTATAATAAATATCAAAAGATTTACGCAACCTACAGTAACTTGTAAGTACGGAAACCGCAATGCGATATGTCATTCAGGATTGTTTAGGATCCTACAGAGACAATGCCTGAGAAAACCAAAGCTGCAACATGGCTGCCAGGAAAAGGGGAAGAGGTCGTAAAATGCTAATGCTGCCTCCTCTGTGATTGGTCCTGAGGGACTTGCTAAATGTCTGGATTCACTGCTCAGCCTCGCTCCCTCTAGAAACCATTCAAAGTTAATTTCCTCCCCACGCCCTTGGCCCTTACCTCTTTTATGACTGTTCATTAGTATAGCTTCCCTCGAGGCTACATCGCATTGCCGTCTCCTTAATGGCTGCCATTGCGCAGCAAGCGAGTCCAAAACAACAAAGGAGAGACGCGACCGATGCCGTTAAGTGCGCCACAGCTACCCTGATCAAATGTAATCAGCTGCATACATTTCATTTGCGTTTGAGGGCAAAGGAACGGGAACACACACAAAAAAACATGACAGAGAGACATAAAAGAAGTGAACCAGAGCCACTGGGAGAAACAAAAACACCCAGTTATCGTCCGTGAGCCATGCATGGTTTCATCTCATCACAGCTTAAACCTTTAGATTGTCACCATGTGAGGCTGTCAAACTGTTGAGGATCCTAAAGAAACGTCTCCTTCCTCTGTACATGTAGGCCTATGATTAGTACATGTAGGCGCACGTGTGTGCACAATGACAACCGTTGTGTTCTGAAAACGTATCGGAAAGGTCATTCACTAAGGTACGGAAAAGGTGTGGTCCTGAAGGACTGGGAAGAAGGAATCAGAAGTGATAATGTAATTAGAATGGGCTTTTATAAATACTTAGTTGCTCTTGCCATGACAGCGTGGGAGATTCGGGGTAGCTGAAGTAGGCTAATATCACTCATGTGGGTCAGGCAGCTCTAAATTCAGCTACATTTTGCTGCTCACGGCTGTCGTTTTGGGACAAAGGAGAAGAAAAACAGGGCCATTTGCAACGCGGGCAAATCCACGCGAGATCCTCATAAATAAGTAAGAATGATGTCACAATGACATACAGTTACAGCTGAGCATGTAATACGTTACGATGAAAAATGAACATATTTTAAACTCTGCACCCATGCCCTTAGCTTGAACTTGATAAAAACACCTGGAGAAAAAAGAAAATGTTACGCAGTATAGCCTATCACCCTCCCGGCAGTTTAAACGTTCCAATTTCGCTTTGAATCTGCAATCCGCTTCCATTCCGTTCCTCTGGCTCCGAATGATGTTGATAAGTGGCAATACACTGACCCAGGCAAAGAGGTTAAGCACGTGTCTCGTAAAAAACGGGGAGTGTGGGCTGCAGGTGATGATATGTACACCGAGGAGAAACTCCCCACCAATTGTGTAACAGGCATAAAAGCAGCATAAAAGGCAAAATGTGGCATTACTTGACATAAAAGTTGACATTTCTAGTGCGTTTCTATACCAGTAAGTTTGAGCTGTAGGACTGGGTCGTCTAAAACACAATATTTGGGCCTACACGTCCCACCATTGGTCAGTGTCTCGTTTATTACTCATATATTACTACAACGTTACGTTCTGTAATAGTAAAGTAATATATAAACTTGCTGGTGGACGAAACATGACACAGGTCTCTCTGTGTGTGTGTGTTTGTTTACAGAAGCAGCATTAAAATAAATAGGCCGCCGTTTCCTCGGAACCTTTCGAATCGGCTTCAGTGCAGCAGGTTAATTGAAAAGCGGTTAACTGCAGCTTCTATAAGGTGACATGGTAACATCGACTGCTTTCACACTTTCCCGGGAAAGCTGCACGAAAACGAGAATGTGGAGATAAAAAAAACTACACCTTCGCTAAAAATAAATCGCGCACGCACTGTAACCGGGACACAGAAATTAAAATGTGTCAGCGTAAAATGTGATAGACGAAATATTGTGAAACAGCACATCGGATGTAGCTTAATGACTTCTCCAGTGCGCCGTTTACGTGCAGGATCGCGGGATTGTCTAACTTAATCAAATTTATCATAGCATTTTAATGGACTTTTCGGTGTAAAGGGTACATATGCTAAAATCAAATAATAGACTCGATTACCATGTGGGTTAATGAACTTCATAAATCACTGCAACAATAATTACTGTTAAGAATGAGCCATATGATTAAAGCTTTATTGATACTTTATTTAATGATTTGTTGTCTTGGCATGAAACGTAGTATACCCCTGACCTAACAATGGTATAACACACTGAAAGAACAACGTCCAATTAACACCAGCAGTATTCAGTCAACTTTCACAGTGTTTATCAACGGCTGGACTCTACAAACACTAGATGCTCATTCCATCACTAGGGACTTTTTGCCGTGTAAACCGTTATGTAGGATCTGTGATGGTGTATTATCTCGTTTTGGTGATTCATCGTAAAAAAAAAACCCAAGCTTGACAAAATGGCGTATCATTTTCCGTTCTGTAATGCTACAGTGGGCCTAATCAAAAACGTGTAAACCCACAGGGAGCCCACATGGAGTTGTCACTTTTGCCGTGGATTTCCCCAACTCTCTTCACTGTTACAACCAACGGCTATTTCTCTCCTGCTGTTTGGCATCCAAGGCTGCATTTAGTATAAGAACACGTAGTGACTGCATTCCCAGAATCTTCGTATTGATATTGTGAAAACAATTCTGACTGTTATATACGAATTAAGAACTATTTGAACTGTACCGTAAACAATTGTTTACGTTTATTTCCGTAAACGGTTGTTGATACTGTAAAATTATTCCTCTTACTAACTACATTAGTGATTTTGAAGTGATCCAGAGTAAAAAAAAACCTAGGTTACTGTGGTTTTTAGTTCCGTAACGTTTTCTTTCATGTGTAACTCCACAGTCCGTTTGAATACAAGGTTTAAGTGGTTCGAGTGAAAAGTAGAGGACATACCGAGTAAAGCGTAGCCACGCGGATTTTAAGTCTTATGTACATAATAACGTTAAACTTAGTAGTTCAAACAGCACCTGTAAAACAATCGAACTGACATATTCAATGCATGCTGTCTTGGTTTCGAGAGCGCATATCTGAGCCGATCCGCATCCACTACCCGAACAGGTGCAATGCAGCGCGCGCAGCCTTACCTGGCGAATTGGTTCCCCCCGACGAGAAGCAAGAAGACTCTCAAAAATAAAGTACACATTTCCATTTTGGGAAAATGTGAATTCCTTGGATCAGTTAATACGTGAGGTTAAGTCAGCGTCGACTCTACGGTTCTATGTGGTATAGGGCAATTGTGGAAAGTAAACAGCAAGGTGACCCATGTTTCAGTCGGATATCCGTCCCCGTCCCCTGTCCCAACTCGGTGCTGGTGAAGCGCTTCAAGCACAGCGTAAACTCTAGCAGACGATGTTCTCTCGCTCGCTCTCTCTCTCTCTCTCTCTCTCTCTCTCTCTCTCTCTCTCTCTCTCTCTCTCTCTCTCAGCACACTGACTAGCCGTAATTCCCTCCGCTGCTTGCTTGAGAACGTCAGGTTAAATCGGCCACGCATGAAAAGTGCGTATTGCATGGACTCCGGCACGATATATAAAAGACCATCCCGCACTGTTATGTAATAATAAGCTCTCTTGCCAACTCCTTTTTCTCTAGCAAGTTGATTATTTTATTCTCCGACATAAGTTGGCACATTTTTCACTTGGAACGTGCAAAATGTATTTATACTTTCAGTTTTATGTTTCACCGTTTAAGCCCAGGTTTTCGTGATGCGTTTATTTCCTAAATAAGCAGCATAGCCGCAATGGAACAAAGTTGCCACAACAACCAAAGCGAAAGCACCGCCAACATCGACATAGCTGTATGCAATTACGCACGAGCGCACATATAGTTCAACTTTCCCCGATCGGAGGGTGGAGAGAAACCCTGGAATACACGGCGCTGCACAGCAACTAAAATGAAGAGCCATTGCAGAAAGGCACGCTGATTTGATATGCGCGTAGCGAGAGCCAAGGGGTCGTCATAAGTGGGCAGCATGTGAACGAGTAAGCAGCGCAGCTGTGAGGATGCCGCCAGCGCTTAGACAAAATCCATCTTCTGCTGAATATCGTTTCAGTGCAGTTTGCGCAGTACAGCCGTACGCGCACTCGTTAGTGTGGCCTTTTCCGCAGAGTTCCGCTGTAATGGTGTTGTGATTGCAACCTATACACTAAGAAAAAAAAGACTGTATACTGTGTGGTCGTAGATGGTGTTTAAGACGCTGCCCTAAAGGTTGCAAGTTACTGCACAGAGTAGCGCCCAGAAATACCTATCAATCGGGAAAAACATTAAACGGCGTAATGATCTGCACGAACGGATACGTTCAAACAGCCAGGCGCTCTGTTTACCTCGAAGAAGTTATGAATGGAAAAACAGTGCCTATTTGACAAAATGTAAAATAGGATATTTAACTTATTCATGCTCAATCAGAAGTTCTTTTCTATTCAAGGCTAATAAAGGCACGCATGTATACTCTCTCTCTCTCTCTCTCTCTCTCTCTGTCTCTCTCTCTCTCTCACACACACACACACACACACACACACACACTTGCAGAAAAAGAGCCTTATTGGGCTATGTTTATAGCACTGTTGATACTACAGAATTGGGGCGCTTAATGCCACCGTTTGTCCTATTTCTTAGTGCGTTTGAGACTATGTGAAATTAAAGCAAAGCCTGACCCGCGCAAAACAGTGGGCCCGGTGGTCATGACTCTGGACCACAGATCCATGCCCGTTACATCATAACTGGGAACAAGCGTTTGTGATCGGTTACCCGCAAGCTGATTTTGTATTGCTACCCATTCTAATTGCATCTCTTTGTGAGTCTGAATAAGATTATCTGAAAAGAAACCAGTGCACATGTAAATATTTCATCTGGGACACTGATTTTAAAAGTACAAACAGGTTCCCAGACATTTTTAAAATGAGGCACCAAACTAATATCTTATATTTTATGTGCAGGAAAAACAAAAGCCACATCAAACCACATAGTAATAAGGGTGGCGTTTCCTCCATACTATTACTGTGTGGTTATATGGTAATAGGGTGTTCTGTAACAAATTTCATGCCTTGGCCATAGTGGCGTAGAACTGGCTTGGCTAGCGTATCCCTCGATTACGTAGCCCATATCAAGGATATGAATACTGCAAGGGCAATTTGCATTTGCTTGTGCTAATCAGACCAAAGTATAGAGCTATACATAGTTGTAATCCATGAGGATAACCTCACGACTTTCTGAAATGGATGTTTCTTTCTCCACCACTTTGAAAGAGTACTCTCAAAATATTAGTGTTTCCTCTGTAAGCGGTGTTTACTTCGTTTATTAAATGATCATTCGAATGTGCTTCTTTAGACCACGAAATGTACTACGTTCCCAGTGACAGAATCAGAAAATATTCGGACTTGTATTTTGTGACAGGATGGCGAGATAATAAACGCAGTTGTACTGCCATTATTATGTTTTGAACCACGGTGCTGATACTCCTTGCGTTTTCCCCAGTCCCAGCGTTGATTATTTTCATTGAATGCATTTGATTTCTTAAAAGGAACGCGAATTTGAGGGGCAGCTGAATTCAGTGCATCACCCGGTCCGCATTCTGTTTCCCAGCAGTTGTCAGAACAAAGTTACACCCATGGAGCCGTCGCTGTGTGGAAGGAGCTATCAGCTGTTAGAATATGTGTCACTGACGTTCTCCGGAGGTTTGCAAGACAGCCAGCATTTCCTCGTGCGTCTCTACCTGCCCTGGATTCTACACCTCGACGCCAAGAGAGGAGTATTTCACAGTATTTCACAGAAGTATTTCTCGTTGCTGTAGGACTCCACACGCAGGTCTGTCTGGCCACTGTAACAGTGCATGTTCAATTTGCACCGGTCAGACGGCTATGCGATGGTCCTTGGCCTCTGGCGCGAACGCTGTTCTCGCGCAAGAGCTTCTTTGTAAATTACTTCCTCGATTTGAACACGAAAAGAATAAGCAAAAATGCAATTAATGGATATGATACAATCTTTGTAAGAATATTCCAGTCTTTTCCCTTGTGTGAGTTTGAATCCTGCTGAGGGAAGAAGATCTTTATCAGTTTTGTCAAATAATAGAATAAGCATTTATTTGCCCGTCATTTTAATTTGTATCTGATAGCACAAGCTGTGCCTAGTTAAATGGAAAAGGTGCCTAATTAAATGGAAAACAGGAAAGTTTTTTTTCTCATTTTCTATATTAACCTACTGCCCATATTAATCCATTATACATAAAACTGCAATTCAGCGTATGATCTTGTGTAAGCCGTGTTTTGCCTCAAGAACACATTTATAAATCCACTTAATCTATCCTATGGATATAGACCCACATTACCCACCAGTTACTTGCCCATTGCATCCCATTATGCAAAATGTTTCAAGATGCCTTAATACAGCATATGCTGCTCGTTACAAAACATATTTTCTTTCTTTCTTATACAATACATACCATATTTACACACTTTGAACTTTCGAGGCTTAGGCTACAGGAATATTATAAATAAATAAATAATAAATAATACACATACACACACACACACACACACACACACACACACACACACACACACACACACACACACACATATATATATATATATATATATATATGTGTGTGTGTGTGTATAATTTTATATTTTATATATATAAAAGGAACATTCATATATGGATGAATGAATTTAAACGTTGGCTGAAAGAAGTTAGCTAATCTGTTGCTGGCTCTGCTTGGTCTCTGATGGTAGCGGTGACTATGGAAACACTGCAAAACACGCTGGAGCTGGATAGAAAAGGAACGGAAGTGAGACGTAGTGCAGGTAAAGTTAGTGAGAAAACACTAGATAGCTAATAGCGCAATAAAATTGTCCATTGATAACGGACTATAGTTAATTTTACAGTCAATTTAAGATATCTTACTAGCTAAAGTCGTCACAGTTATAGCTATCTGACTCATTAATGGTCCGTTAATGTTGCTAAAGTCATGGCTACAATAAGCTGGCTGTGAGTTTAAATGTAGCTAGATAAATTAGCTAATTTGCCTAATAATCTGTCGACGTAACTAGTTAGGTAACTAGTTAGCTGATAGTAGCCCAGTCATTTATTTACACTGAGTATGCATTCAGTAGTGATGGTCATGTCAAGAAGTAACTAATCGCAGATACTTTGTGTGATTGACATGGCGTTAAATAGCGGTCAGTCGCCAGACAGTAGCTGCCAATGTGGCTAAACAGTCAGTATCAAAGCTTTTAATAATTGGCTAGTTTGGCTAGTTTACATTTAGCTAGCTAATATAAAAACGGAGCTAAAAGAGCTACGATTGGTTATAGGTATCTAAGCAGTTTATTCTGCAGTTCCGGTCGAGATCACAATGGAAGACAATATCTCTGAGGTCTATCAGGAAACATCAGTATCAGCAACTAAACACCAGCTGGACATGCCTCCAAATTTAGGTACGTAGGGTGAATGTTAATGTAGATAGGAATACGTTGTGGCTGTTATCATGAGTAAATGCATGGATTTATATAAGTGCCTTCCACCTAAGTAGAAGAAGATGGAACTTGGGAACACACTTTCAAGGATGAAGATGGTTTTCCTGCTGATTCTTCTGTGGATTTTGAGAGCCTAGAATGGTGGGTCTCCTCTTTTTCATGCCTTGTATAAAAATATCCAGCAGCATATAAATGGTATGTTTTTATGACACCCTGACTTTCTGTCAGTGAAATGAATGAGCTAGGAGATATGGAGGTTGATGGGGTAGAGAGAGGCTATGTTGACAGTGGAGAGAGAGGCTACATTGACAGCACACGGATGTTCATGCTGAGAAAGGACCTGGATGAGCTGGACAGCTTTTACAAGCAGAAGGAGCTCAACGTGCTAAAGGCCAGGTCTGCAAACACACCCACCTGCCCACACACACACACACACACAATCACCCATACATATGTGCACACACGTGCACACACACATACTCGCGCACACACACAATCACCCATACATATGTGCACACACGTGCACACACACACACACACACACAGAGGCTAGCAGATCATCATTTCTGTGATCCTGTGACCCCTCTCCCCACTCAACAGAAAGTTTGTGCTTTATTCAGTGGATATATTTAAAACTGCTCTCAAACAAACCAAAACAAAAACAACAACAAAAAACCCCAACAACAACAACAAAAAACCCAAAACAAAACCTTATATCTACCTGGCATAATGTGCTTCCATATGTGTTTCTAGCCTTTAGCACAAGCTCTGGAGAAGCTGTTAGGTGGGTGGACAGAGTGTCTCTGAGGTCACGCTGTATTTGAATAGCGGTGTGGAACAAACACGTTGTCAGAATTCCGATACATGCAGGCATGAGACACACGGAGCTGTGTGCAGTCAGACGAGCTGGGGTTTTCTACTGCACTTTATTTACCATCCTTAGCTTTCACTGTTCTATCAAGGCCTTAGTGTAGGATCTTTCTAGAATAGCAATTCACCCTTTTTCCACATGGTTACCCACATATCCACACAAGGAAATTTGGTGTTATTTTTAGTTTTTTCATTTTTAGCGTTTTCAGTTACCTTCTGTAGGTTTTTTGGTGGTTCTTTAGACTTAAATGTTTTTAAATAGACAGAGAAGAACTTTCAACTTTTATGTTTCTCACATCACTTAGATGAAAGAACAGTTAAGTCCTAACTGTGCCAACATCCCTTCGACATCTTGAAGGGATCTGTATTTAGGCTGTATAGCTTAACAACTAGAAATGCACCATATTCGGTTTTATATAACTGGGTAAAGAAAATGCTGCGTTTTTCAATCCCTTCTCTAAATGCATGTTATTCTCTATGTTTAGCAGAGGTATGATTAATTTCCTGCTCTCCCACGACAGCTACTGAAAGAAACTCTCAAAACTCTCAAAAATAATTTGCAGATCATTTTTACCACTAAGTAAAACTGGGAACAAGCATACCTTCTGAACTGTGCTTTTGTAGGGAGGAGCTTAAGGTCTGCCGTCTCCATCTGGCTGGGTTGGAGGGGGAGAGGGAAGGCTTGGAAAAGGACCTAGAGAGTGAGAGGCAGTCAGAGAACAGGTACAAATGCAAAAGGAGCGACTCATAGGAGAGGTGGAGGGAATGTAGGAGCTCGTTGTCTCATCTGTGGTCTGCATTCTGTTCTGCTCAGCGTGGCCCTATCCCGCCTACGGGCCCGGCATGAGCTCCTGCGCTTGGAGATCCAGGCAGAAGAGGAGCTGGAGGTGCATCTAACCATGGTCGTGCAGGAGCATGAGTGAGTCTGAGATGTTGGTTGTGGTCCTGCCGTCAGATGGTTAGCTGTCTAGAGCATTCTCTGCTAGTGTTCCCAGACTTTTCATATTCTTTAGCCTATGGGGCCTAATCACATGTCATCAATCTCGGAATAAAAATAGCCTGGTTCTTAGTTCTCAGCCTTCCAGTACTGACTCGTGTTCTATTTTTTCTTTCCCTCTTTTGTAATGCAGTAGTTCAAAGCACATCCAAGTAATCAGAGGTCATTGCATATTTACTGGGCCTATTCTTTGTTGTGAATTATGTTGTTATTGTAGTCCACCATTTTTTGCTGTAAAAGAAAAAAAAGGTTCTTTGTCCACCAAGAGAAGGTGTCATAACTGCTTAGCCACAGACTTGCTTTATCCTACTGTTGTACATTTCGGACTTGTTTGTCCAGGCTGGAGCTGTGTCAGGTGGAGGTGGAACTAGGTCGGTTCCTCAGCCTGCGCCAGGAGGTGGAGCAGGCGGAGAAGAGCTTCCAGGAGCATAAAGAGGAGCAGCACACTCGGAGAGTCCAGCGGGAGAAGGACGTCGTCAGAGGAGCCAGACGCAAAGCGCTGAGTGTTAAAATGTAGCTGCTGAACTACAACATCTCATCACGTCTCAGCTTCATCTTTGACCATAAATAAAATGTAAGATGGAATGGTAATTATGTTTTAGGGAACAGGAGAAGACCCTGCGAGAGCAGGCATTTCTTGAACAGAAAAAACGTGCTCAGGCTCGGGACAACCAGAAGAAAGCATTGTTCTTCCTCAATCAGACTCTAAACAGGTGATGCAAACATACATGTTTGCCACAGATCTTGTGCATTTACATTGGGGACTTATATATCATATTATATATCACTGACTGCTGTGCGCTAATTTGAATGGGTGTTTGAAGGATGCGTCAGAAAGATGCAGAAAGAGAGGAGGAGAGGAAAGAACTGATGAAGAGGAGGATGGAGGCAGCTGCATCGCTGAAGGCCAATATAGCTGCTGCTCAGGCATGTTAAGTCACAACATTGTGGTTTATCAGTTTTCTTAACCAACATCAGCATGTGCATTTGAAAATTCCTATAATAAACAAGTAAAAACAGATGACATTTAAAGAGTCTGAACAATTCCCATGAAGCTCTTATGAAGCCTCATGAAGCCCAGGGCTAAAAACCATGTGTTCTCCTGTGTCTTCATGTCTAGGAAACCATGCATGTGAGACAGGCCAAAGAGAAGGCCCGCGTGCAGAAGCAGAGAGAGGATGAGGAGCGTTGGAGGGAGTCGCTGCACGAGGCTGGGTTAAACAGCACCAAACTCATGCACCAGCACAAAACCCAGGAGCACCTTCGTAGGAAGCAGGAGTGGGGCTTCTCAAATATCTGTGCTGGGCTCGAAGCAATTGCTCCATTGACTCCCATCTCCTGTCGTATCTCGCAGGAAAGCCGTATTAATGGAACCTTTTTTGCTGCTCCGCAGGGAACTCCAAGACAGGCAGAAAGCCAGGCGTGTGGAAATTGTCTCCAAGCTGCTCCTGGAGGAGGAGCAGAAGGAGCGTCTGGAGAGACGCCGGGCGCTCCTGTTCCCCCCGACGCCACCACATGCGGCACAGGGCGCAGATCTGAAGCGGCGGGAACGGAGGCTGTTACAGAACATGCTTGGTCCATCCCCACCACCAGCAGAGAAAGAGGTACAGGCAAACTGGTAGTGTAAGGCTACGTGTGCGCTGCAGGGCTCTGTGTGGGTCCAGTTAGCATTTACCCACAGGTCTAACTCACCTTACTCAGCTCTTTTCAGACTCAGTAATCAACTAATGGGTTGATTTAGGTGTGCGTAGCAACAGCAGAGTTGTGTTGGAGTTGTGTTGGAGTTGTGTTGTGTACATGTAAATGCACTGTCACTTCTGCCTTAGGGCGTTAGAGGATACCAAAAACAGGAATCATCAATTAAATTTGCCCTGTTTGGACCAGTCGCCCCCCCGTCCTGATCCGGCCAATCTAAACACTCTCACAAACTAAACACTATCAACTAACCTGTATAGAACAAACACTCATACTCTTTACTCTTGGACACTAAACCACTCACCCATTCCTAAACATCAGAATGTGACATCATGACAACAATGGCAATTATACGTTAATCTGTGATCAATCAGGTGTCTATTGTGGTCTGCACCACATAACATGGACCATGTCCTGAATTCAGCAGCAGGCTGCAGTTGGACAGTGATTGAATTCTTCTGTGTCATGATTACTGCACTATTATTGACTGAAATGCAATGCAGTGTGTTGCGTTTTGTTTTGGCACGATCACTGTAGCAGTGGAATACAGTGCTGATTTGAGTTTAGCTGCATTTCAAGGTGGATAAATCACTGTTATATCAATGCAATTAATCTTTTACATTTCATTTTGGCCCACTTTCTATGTCACTGTAGAAATCACACATCTCATGTGTGGAGTGAGTTTCACTGTGTTCATTGTAGCACCTGCATTTCAGTAAGGCGTATACTTGAAGTGGAAAGCAATGTAGTTGTACCTTGATTACATTTGCACTCAAATCTAACATAAACTCAGTATTTGGTTTTTAAAAGCGCCATATATTGCATTTCAATAAAGAGGCAAAATGAAACAATATAACAGAGGACTTACCTTTCATTCTGGCACTAAGTGTGCATGTTGCTGTTGAAAAGTAATGTCATGTGTGTATTGCATTTCACGTTTTTCCCCTGTTGTGATTGGATTTCTGCTTGGCACGGATTTGTCTCCATACATCACACATGCTAATAGGATTTACAGGAGTATTTTGTTGTTAGACGCGAAGCGTTGGATTACTCACTCACTGTTAGCAAGCATTGGATTACTCACTCACTCACTGTTAGCAAGCAGGAAATTCTCCACAAGGTAGCAGTGCCACAGTGGTGCTTTGCATCAATGACACTGTGTCCTTGTTATAGTTTCTTTCAGAATGGTTGGTAAGAAGCAAAATGCTACAAAAAAATGCACTTAGTTATGGTGACAGTCTGCTATATATAAACACTTACTGTATATAATTCTTGATGCTACTGAAATACATATAAAGCATCTTACTTGAAAACATATGTTCCTATCCAACATACCTACACCCAAAATCTATTAAAAAAGTTGCCAAAGGCAGGGAACATTTAATAACTCTGAGCAACACATCAACTGTCCTTGACTTATACAAGCTATTTCCCTTGTGGCGTTCTAGGTAATTCAGGAGGGGCACCCTACCAGGCAACCTGCATCTTTCTCTGCCAGCTCCAGAAGCGACACCAGCTCCTCTCCAGACTCAGTGGAGGAGGAGAGGAGGGACAAAGGAGGCGAGGCTGAGGAGAGAGGGGGAAAGCCAGAGTGCCTGGTCCAGCCTGAGTTTACTGGTCTCTGGGATCGCAAGCACCACGATTACACAGTAACGTGCCACGTCACCACACGAGCCCGGTCCTTACATCACATTACCGAAATTCATGCTAGCATTTGTTCGTAACATATCCGGAGACGTCGTCTATTATATTTAAAATAGTAGGATGTCTTTTATCAGAGCAGTTGATACTGAATGTCAGCAAGATGGCAGAAAATAATATGATTGATATGAGAAATGGGAGGGTGAAAAAACAGACAAATCTTTAGGTTTACTTTCAGTTACAAAAGTCCCAAAGAAGACTCTCTCTCTCCCCTGTATTCTGTGTCCCGTCAAGACCCACAGATCTACACTGATGCACATCGCTTCACATTTTGCCTTAGTGAAGCTTCAACCCCACCATCACGTGTGTCCCGGACTCAGTCCGCATGCAGCCAGCCACGTGAATTGTTTTTTTGGTGTAGAAAGATAGAACAAATATTAAAGGTGAATATTAATGTGAATTCTCCCAGTTGTTCAAGTTGCAGTAGTGTTGGTTAACTCTTAATCCTAGAATATAATCCTAAAATCTCTGAAACTGTCGACTAGGGCAACAATGGAATTCTTTTTCCTGGTGTAATAATCATTTTATGTAGTATTTGTTGTGCTGTTTTCCAGACAGACTGTTGGTGCTTTTGTCCTAATGTCACTATGCATCTCAGTTCTAAAGTCATTTGCCACACTCTGCCACACAGCACTCATCAGAGTGCAATAAACCTGCCTCTTTTGGTCTCGCTTCCAAACATGAACTTTATTGCACCTTTTTTCAAGGATTTATTACAATACAGTGACATTTACCACATTCATTTCCTTTTGACGGGGGAGCCTTGATAGGATATGAGTTTTGCCTTCTCTCCCATTTCAGTTAACTGAAGATGACAGATGACAGTATTTCCACATTTAAGGTGGCAAATATTCGCTTCCTTAAAGGAAGGGCCTCAGGTTTGGCACTAGATAGCCTACTTCTTCTTGTACAACATGCATATTTTCTGCTTTTGCACCACCTTGCTAAAAAGATCACCTGAATATAATATGATTCCATATAGTACAAACTCATTACATTTTTAAAATTATTTTAAAAAAGATTTTTATACATTCATACTTAAGTATGAACAAAGTATGAAACTTCCTATCTTTTATGTGCGCTTAGTTGCAGAGACTTAAGAGAGGCCATAGTGTTTTGATGCTGACTGAGGGTTGTGTCAAGGGATTGTATTATATGCATATTTTAATAACGGAATTATGTAAGATGGTTTTTTTTTGTTTGGCACTTGGTTCATGCATAAAGGCATGACATTTAGTTGCTTCAGTCTGTGAGTCAGTTTTTAAATGTGTTCATGTCAGAGTGGCTCTAGTATGGCTCTGCCAGCCAAGGCATTTGGATGTCTTCTTGTTGGTCAAGAAAGAAGGATTAGCTTTGATTCTTTGAATCAGTATCACTTTGACTCTTTGAATCAGTATCACTTTGACTCTTTGAATCAGTATCACTTTGACTCTTTGAGCAGTCAAGAACATTTTTCCCCCAGTACCCAGTGCCATTATATGGGCAGCGGCTAAAAAACAAAACATAATGGCAACAAGACAAGAACAGAAAATGGTGCTTGGGAAGGAATGAGGAGAGATGAGGAGTAGCTGAAGAGTAGGTGGGAACTATCTTACACTGAAGAGTAGGTGGGAACTATCTTACACTGGGGAGAAAGTGCTCCAAGTGCCATGGAAAGAATGTCTTGGCTTTTTAACACATTTTGCTTATTTTCAACAAAATGTGACAAGACGACTTTTTTTTTTTGTTTATCAGGGAGACCAAAGTAATGTTCGCCAGAAGTGTGAAAAACTATTATGGATATACTCTTGGGCGTGAATAGAGATTTATGAACAGGGGGTTAAGCCTTTACTAGGGGGGTTGAATGATCATAGAAGAAAATGGATCATAGCAGACAAACCTCTCCAGAGTTTTAGGCATGGATCTTATATGGCTGTCCATCCACTTCCAAGAGGTAAAGATCAAACAAAGATACAAGTAGTGTTACCTGAAAAATATATATAACATATATTGTAGTGGACATCCAGTGTGATTTGTGGGCTAGAAGGTATCTGGTCACCAGCACCTGTTCTATTTTGAGATCATTGTTGTATAGCTTTGTAAGCTCAGTTAGATAGATCTGCTCTGAATAAAGTATACATGCCTGTACACCTTGTAGTAGTCTTATGTCTACACGTGGAAATCACTGTTCAAGCTCATAAAGCATCCCATCCAAGCAGGGCCAACAGCAACTTGGTTTTCAAGATTTCTGAGTTTTTCCTCTGTTTATGCCTTTTTTAGCATATGGTTCAGGGAAATTGAGAGTGTGACACAGGCTTTGATTCTGCTACACAGCTCTGAGACATGCATCTGTGCATTTTCTTTTCAGTATATCACCCACAGCTTGTTTGCAGATAAAAGCTTCTGCCAAGTCTAATATCTTTCTGTAGGACCTTATGAAATCCCTCAGTTAAAGAAAGAAGGGTCTGAAACATCAGTAATAAATACACAGTAGAGACCATGAAAAGCTTCATTCTCAGTCCAACAGCAATGGATGATCCAGTGGCAGACAGACGTTCCAAAATGGCAGGGAAAATGTCAAGAACTGCATTAATAGATTGCATCTGGCATGCTCTCTAACCGGCTGAAAGTTGTGCCAGTTCAGGTGGTGTCAATCCAAGTTTGGGCTGAACTTCATTGAATTTGTGGCAGTTTAGGTGGTGAAAAAAGAATGGACACTTTTCAACAAACTAAAAAGCTCCCTGAAACAGGGATCTGCAAGTATAGCTCAACACCAAGTTCAGCTAATGAGCATAACAATGTATATAAATGGACTTTCGATGGAGTCCTCTGAAATGTGCTTGCACCCCCTTTGGACCCACTCAGAACGGCTGCACCGTTCTGCAACTCATCTGCTGCAACTCAGTTATTACAGAATGTTCATCATATGAGTTTACTTGTGTTAGTGCTCTTTAACTTCCACCTCTGCAATGTGCCTAACACACCATCAACTGTACATCCCAAGCATTATCTGCCATAAAAGTGCACATTTTACACTTTGTCATCTCAAGGATTATAACATTAGTAATTTCTTCATTAATAACACTTAATCATGCAATTTTACTATGTTGAAGAAAAGATACATAGACTTGAATGTGCAAGAAAGGGACAAATTCCTTCAGAAGTTCCATAAATGCAAGAAATTGGATTTTTCATCAGTTTCATCACTGCCACAAAAAGGGAATCATGGTCTTCCTAGCATTGAGGTTACTGTGATGATTCATCCACGTTATTCCCACTTCTCTGATATCTCACTAGTATGCGCAGATGCTATAGGCAATTGATGCTATAAACAAACAGATGCTTTGAGCAATGTTTCTGTGACTGCCAGTTGCCTGGTAGTTCTGCCATGCTATGATAGTCTTTATGAGTTTGCGTCATTTCATGCTTTCCAAAAATAAACAAGGATTTTTTTTTCCAATTTTTACAGCCATTATTGACCAAAGCATCTTGTTTTATGCTTTTGCCGGAAAGCCAAAAGCTGCATTTTGAATGACACAGTGTTCTACCCAATCGCATTGATCAAAGCAGCAGGACTGGAATGGAATTTTATTTTTACCCATATTTACACGTCTGGGTCCACTGGCACTGTCACCTACATCATCCCACTAACTTGTAGAAGCAGGAGCTGCGTGCTCTGTCTCTCTCACTGGGACTGTTTGTTCCCTCTCTTCCTCTGGATTCTCCATCTCTCTTCCCCCTTACCCTCTCTCACTCATGTGGACCATTTTCTCTACATCTCCTTCTCCTGACCCTTTAAGATGATTTCAGACATTTTACAATAAATTTGTGAAAACCTGAAGTCTACTTCCTTCTAGCTAATCACTTAATTTGTGGATTTCTAAGAGAGATGAAAAAAATCATCATGAAGTAATGTTTAATATGTAAAACTAAAAATGTCAAACTAGGTTTATGCTTTATGCCTAGTATGAGTAAAAACGTTTTGTAATCAAATTCACTATCTGGTTTAAAGCACTATCTGCTTTCTTCTTGAGTACCTTCAGAGCACCATCAGACTTACTAAATGAACTTCTACCAAACCTACTTTTCAGTTTTGTCACGGTCTCCTTCATCTTTTCTCCCTCTGTTCTTGTGTTTAGTAAAATGGATTTATATTTAAAAAAAAGACACTATATAATAGAAATAAATAATAATCATAATAAATAATTCATTTGTTAAGACATGTTTAAACTATAAAAATCATTTCACCTAACAGATCTTTGGAAGATCCTTTACACAAAAGTGTAATATATTATTCATCTACAAGTAGAAAAATTAAGAGATTGCATTATAATGAACTGTTAATTTAGATGTCTGTAAAAATATATTCAAGAAAGAAAATTCAAGAAAGAACAAGCCATCTATTAATACATGCCCTAAATTCTTCAATGTTCATGCAGAAACCTTTTTTTAAGTAATGTTTTGCCAATATTTGTGCCTCAATCATCAAGGTTCCCTTGATAGCATTCATGTTTTCATTACTGTGTCAGTGAGATTTCATTTCAGACAGTCATAGCTTGTAAGAGACATTCATATATTCACATATTCTTTACGTTCATGTTGAAGTTACACAGTCTGATTGAGGATTTTAGCAAAGCAGTGCAGAGTAATAGTTAACAGTGTCACAGATCACAACCATTTAACCATTTCAGACTCAAATATTGTTTTTCATGTTTCTTGTGGGGCAGCAGCACAGTGCCTCTTATCTGATTATATTATGCATTTGGATACACAATGACACAATTCATTAGATAGAATGAGATGACAACCTACTGATGATTTAAAATAATAATGCACATTATTTTGGGGGTGCTACAGAACTTTGGGGGTTGGGGGGGAGTAGAGGTGGGATACAGTAAGCCTAAGGGGCCCATACTTTATCTTGTACTGGGCACTTGATTGGGAATCCAAGCAACTTAGGGAAAAAAACCCAAAAGAAAACACAGGTTTATGCATATAACCACTGTTCCCTGAAACACAGGAATAGGGTACAACACATGTAGCTCGGGATATCACATCCTTGTGTGTCTTGCTGAAGAGATCTTTATTCATACCTTTAAGGCAGATGATGCTTCATGACGATGGTCTGTGACTCCACCTACACATGTGTAACCCTTAGCGCAGGCATCTCTCCGCAGATACGACTCTTCCTTGAGCTCAAACCCTTTGTTGTAACCTCGTCGCTGTGCGCTGAGGTGCATGGTGTGTAAAAGTCCCCAATGTTCTGCTGACTCAGCAACTGCCGAGTTCCAAACCACCTGTGGCATTAATATCGGCACAAAAACTCTACGTGGGGATTCCATGGCCAGGCAGCTGCATGCAAACCTTACATCACCAAACAGAATGCCAAGCATTGGATGGACTCAGGAGCAATGGAAATGATTTCTGTGGAGTGACAAATCACGCTTCTCTATCTGGCAGTCTTATGGACAAGTCTGGGTTTGGCAAACACTAAGAGAGTGTTACCTGTCTGACTGCACTGTACTGACTGTAAAGTTTGATGGATGAGGGATAATGCTATGGGATTGTTTTTCACAGGTTGGCCTAGGCCCTTAGTTCTAGGGAAGGGACATCTTAATGCGTCAGCATGCCTTGGCATTTTGGACAATTGCATGCTTACATCTTTGTGGGGAGAGTTTGTGGGAAGGGTTTTTTCTGTTCCAGCATGACTGTGCTCCAGTGAACAAAGCAAAGTCCATAAAGGCATGGTTGAATGAGTTTGGTGTGGAAGAACTTGACTGGCCCACACAGAGCTCTTACCTCAACCCAGTCAAACAACTTCGGGATTAACTAGAATGGAGATTGTAAATCAGGCCCTCCAACATCAGCGTTTGGCCTCACAAATGTTCTCCTGGATGAATGGGCAAAGATTCCAACACTCCAAAAATCTACAAAGCATTCCCAGAAGAGTGGAAGACATTGTAGCTACAAAGGGGGAATGTAAGCCATATTGTAATGGGTGGATTACAGTGCCAGCAGAGGCAGCAGCCAGAGGAAGGCAACAAGCCAGGAACTAGTTTGGGCTCAGTAGACTGATTTCACTTAGGTGGCTCCACCTTATATAAGCATGGTATCATTGGTTCCTAGCTCTCTTGAGTCTTTTGCTTTGCTGTTCTATGATGGACTGTTGTCCGTTGTCAGTGTCTCAAAGTTGTGCTTTCTGGTGGAAGTTACCTCTGGAAGTTACCTTTCTAGACTTCTGGTGGTCCATCAAAAGCCCATCCCATATGGTTGGGTGAGCCACCTGCCCTCTTCATGTCTCCATCAGGCACTCCCCTTACATGTCCTTGTCTTCAGTTATCTTCCAACCGTTTCCTTGACTTCCCAGTAGGACAGTGGGCTGAGCCCTGCTGTCTTGCTGCCTACATTCCTGGTTTGATCCCTGTTCAGTTATTTGCCCCAGTGTGGTTATAGTTCTCCTCAGTTGTTTTTTCCTTTTCTTTTATTCCCCTTCCTTGCGTCACACCATTTGTTTCCCACCTGGAGGGTTTCATTCTAGAGAGTAAAACCTAGGGGCGCAATCTGCAGGGGTTTGTAACTCCCGTACACATATTTATGTGTACTGCCCCCTTACACATATTGATGACTATGGATTTAGAATGAGATGTCATAAAAGCTCCTGTATGTGTAGTGTTTATGTATTCCAGTACATAGAGTGTACAGCAGTGGACAACAAACTAGGTCAGTGTACACTTTAGTGTCCCCACTAACACTAAAGAGTAAGCTAATAAAAGAGCTATCACATTCAAACAATAGAAAGACCATGACAATAAAAGGACCCATGACACAGCCTTTTCTCTTGTGGAATGGACACAATTATTCTTTCAGATAATTCCAGAATCTTGGTGCTGTAATCGTCTCCCCAACTCACTGAGAGAGGTGCTGCTTAGACAATGACCTGCCATGGGCTGGGCTGGCAAAATAAACAAACAGCTGGTCACATATTTGGAAGGCCTTGGTGCAATTTATATATGTATGCAATATACACTTAGGACAGAACATGTGCAGCTCCGGTTTTCTCCAGATTCAAATGGAGGTGAAGAGAAAGAAAACAGCTCAAAAGTCATAGGCATGTTGACGTGTACACTGCATTAATCTACAGTGTAGTTTTAGAATTGCCTGGTGCACACTGGTTACTCGAAGGGATGCACTGACAGTGCATGGACATTACCCACTAGCTTTGCAGAAGCCAAGGCAAGGAGCAGGACAGTCTTATATGAGACTAATCTCATATGCACTGGCTCCAGTAACTCAAAGGTAGCTTCGCATATGGCCTCAAGGACAACAGACAAATGGGGAGAGCAGGCCTAGAAATAGATCTCAAACTCTGCACACATGAAGTTTGCACCTCAGCCCAACCTAGCATGGATGATTCCCAAGCATACTGGGCATACCTTGTTCTGGTTCTTCTCATGAAGAGCAAACTCCCAGCTCAGAGGATATATAGTTTGCTATGAAGAGGTTGTTTGCTAGCCACTTTTAGATAGCTGTTAGAACAAGAGAGCTCAGAGACTTGCAAAGCAATGCAAAGGTAAAACATTTATAAAAGTCTTCAACAGTGTTCCATGGGAAGACCATGGAGACTAAGGGGCGGCTGATGCCATTCTTACCAACTGGAACCATAAGCTTAGTTGAAAGTTTTACTATAAAGTCACCAAAGCTAATGCTTAATTGACTAAGAGAGATGGGGGTTTTTTGGTAACTGAAGTATGTAAGAACTGGGAAAAGATGCATGTGGCTAAAAGTTTTGAGCATGTGGCTCTTGTCATAAAGCATCGTATACCTTACAGGTGTGAATGAAGGTGTCTTCAGTCACACATGAGAGGGCATGATATTCCATACTACAAATGTTGAACCAAGTCCTGTCTACAGTGCTTCATGGCAATAACATTAAAATTAAAATGATACATTAAAAACAACTTATATTCATTAAAGTACTTTCTCAGACGTTTTATAAAGCACCTGTTATTAAATGTAATTAATTAGTATTACTTGTAAGTATTATCCTGCCCATACCCATGGCATTTTTAGATGCAACTGTAACTGGACTGTAATTCACTCACTCACGATTAACTAGCAGGAAATTCTCTACAGTGTAAAGGTGTCACAGTTGTGCATCAAATAAATGCTTTTTAATGTTTTTAATGTTTATATATATATAGTCTATTTGTTAATAATAATAATAATAATAATAATAATAACAATAATAATAATAAGAAGAAGAAGAAGAAGAAAAATAAGGGTCACACTCGTAAGGGTGAGTGTTTAAAAGCGTGTGTCACCGAGTCTTTGCCGGTCCTTGTCGATGTTGGGTCTGCATTGGGTTGTCTGTTGCCTGTTGCAAAACGAAACCAAAATTAAAAACGTTTTTTTTCATGTTGCACTTGGGAGTCCTGTCTCGCTTTTTGAAGCTCTCAGGGACTCCACCTGTGACAGCTATATCTGTACAGTACTCTGATTTTGCTATAACACACTATACATACAATATACCATCACAAAAGAAGCATAACCAAATGGTCAAAAAGTATAGCAAAAAACAGTCGTCAGTAATTAAATACTAAAGCAATAAGCTTTTTTTCTCAACATTTTCATTCCTTAATTGCCTTTTATCTGGTTTTAGATTATTATTAGATTGAGTATATCAAGCTTTTAAAACTGATTCATTTACTTCTTTAGAATTTCAAAAAAAATCAGAGCATACCAGATGAAGTTGAAGATGGACCTCTCGAAGTATTTGCTTTGAAATCCACAATGACAAGACTGACTAAACCAGCCAAGATACCTGCAGCTGGCAAAGAGCTGAAACATCCACCATTTGTCAGCAAACCAGAAATTGTCCTTTTTAAAGTAAGTGCAGTTTTTATTTGGATTTTACTCAAGCATATAACAACTGTAAGATTCTACATGTTTATTTTGAATGAACAGGGAACCATACTGTTTTGCAGGATTTTGATGTTGGAAAGACATACAAGAAGAAGGTTGTTCTTACTAACGTCTCTCACACCACAAATCACTGCAGATTTCTGGGAGTTTCTCAGAACCTCTTGGATTTCATGTCAATAAGGTGAGCGAATCAATTTACATAATAAATTAGACCATAAGAACCACCTAAAGATTAAATAAAGACCAAAAACATGTTTGCAGCTTTCATCAAAGTGAAAAAGCAGAGCTGTTGCTGGCTTTTTATGGTCATACTGCTTTAGAAAAAACTCAGATCTGTTTCACATATAGACAAAAACACCCTGGATTTAGGTCTCTTCCACCATGGACTGTGATTGACACTATTTGTAGGCATGTTGGGATTTTGCATACCTTGCAGTTGAAGTTTATTATTCTTGGACAGTATTCATACCTGGCTGTCAGGTTTGGTGTTTATGTAATCTGAATCAGTCTGTACTCGTGTGGAAGTGAGCAGTGGTAGTAAGATTTTGAACACTCTGCTCTGCTTGCCATATGTCTGTGCCTCCTTTGACGCCCCCAGAATTTCTAAAAATGGCTTGTGCTCTCTCACTCTCTATCTCTGTCTCCTTCCATCTTGCTCTCTCCCTGTGTTTTTCGCTTTATGCCAGAGCCCCTTCTCCTGGGTCTCAGTGTCATATGTACACACACACACACACACACACACACACACACACACACACACATACACACAGACACTGTGCAGGAACAGCTTGCTGTCTCAGTTCACCACACACAGGAAATGGGTTGATGGCACATAAACTGTTTGATTTGTTTTTATTTAGCTATATTTATCTATTTTGGATCTTGATGACAAATGTTTCCTTTTTCCCCCAGCATGCATTGATCACTTCCTCTGCTCCATCATCTCATCCTGTGTCTAGTTCATTATGGGTTCCATTAGAACATTAAATTTGAAAATTCACATTTTCAAAGCCAAATACTGGATTTGTCCATACATTAAATTTGTATTCACAAACATAAGTACTCAAGGAATTCAAACAATCTGAATCAGAAAACAGATGCCATGTTAAGGATATGTGGTGAATCTGTACTGTGTAATAGTACTGTAATAGTAATCTGTACTGTGTAAGGACATAACAGTGCATCTTTAAATAGAATATTTCACATTTCATTCATTGCAACAGGAATAGAACTTTGACAGATTATGCCATGAAAGTTCATTATGGACTGGCCCAAGGTCTCTTTTAACATTGAGCATTAAAGGGGAAGCAGCAGCTACTGCTGTTCTTAAAGGCTGTGAGTGAAGTAGCTGAGGTACTTCTGTTAGCTGAACTCATCATCTCAGACTCACCTGGGATAAATTGGTCATATTTAAGAAATCTGTCCCTGCAATGTGGCGGCCTAATTTGAGCAGGAAGACTGTTGGCACAACCTGCGTAATGTTGGAAACAAAATGGAAGTGAAAAAGTAGATAAATAGCAATGCACAGTAAAGTATTTAAATTCTGTGTAATGCTACTTTTAAACCCAGACGTGTCTCTTATTTAAATTGCAGATGTATTTTTGAGTCATGTGTAATGCCCAATTCCCAACATGTACAGTATATATACAATGGTACTGATGTCAAACTTAGAAACACAGAGTGGTCTTAAAGCTGATGAGTTTAAGATGGCTGGGCTAGTCTTCCCCAGAGTACTAGTTAGAATAAGTAAGTGGACATCAGTCTTGCCTTTGTATTAATGTAAATCACTTTCTCTGTTGCCATGTTTTTCTCTCTTAGCATGTTAACAATAGTTAATGGTAATTGAGTTGGTGGTAATTGAAAAGTATGTATATTTTGCAGTTTACTTAATTATTCAACATTTCTATCCAGTTTTCTCTGTACATAAGCAAAACAACAAACTATGTAGAACAAACATCATGATTTGATATAGATGATACAGTAGATGCAAAACGTGACTGAAATACATGAGTGAAGTCTAAATTCTATTTCATTTCCGCAGTTCAATATTCAGTCTTGATCACGTGATGTATCAAGGTTGGGCCCATGTCTTAAGGGGGCATTCCTTCTCCACACATTGGCCTTCTATTTCGCTTTCGTCTTCTGTTTCCTTTCGGCTCCTGGGCTCTGTTTTAGAGAAGGGGGAAACCAGCGCTATCAGGAGGATGAGGAGAGTTGCTAATGGTTCGCTCACTGGGGGCTTGGACTCGGACACCCGTAAAGCCACTTAGATACAACATCCGTTGTAAAAGGCGCTATATAAATAATACTTGATTTGAGTTGAGATGCGTATCTGTCGAAATATTGACGAGCACACAGGTGTTTGTGAGAAGCAGGTAGAGAGACATTTATGGCCCTGAAACACTGTTCAGAACATTCAGAATAAAATAGTGATAGAGAAAAGGGAGCAACAAGAGGGGTAAAATTAAGCGTAATGAGGGTTGGGGAAAATCTGGTGCAGGCAGCCGGTGCTTTTACTAGACTTAAAATGGGGAACAAAAGCCTAGAAGTCTGTCCATAGTTATCAGGCCTCCATGTGTCCATCCGTCTGTGTGTTTTGCTGCTTGCTGGCATTTCCCCATGTGGTATCGATTGCTTTGTGTTTTGAAAGCTGATGCTCAGCCAACAGCTGCCAGTGGGCAAAACTTCTCTTTCGACCAGTTGTGTTTTAGAATTTCTGTTGTTAAACTTGTATAATTTTAAGAATGCAACAAAATCATGTATCATATAATATACTATATATGCAATATTAATCATTAGAAAATTATGTTGATAAATTGTTCATGTTGGGAGGATGGTTGGCTTGGTTCAGTTAACAGACTAATTGGTGATGTTGAAATATTTTTCATCTCTATATAAGATGATTTTATATTCTGTGTGGGTCTGAACCATTGATATTTATACTTTGTCATGTAGCTTTTGCTAAATGTTCTATATACTGTATATATATATATACATATATATTGAAAAAAGAAAAGGTGAGGGTGGACATTCTTGCCTAATACCTCTTTGTAATGTGAAATTTGGTGATACGAATCTGTTAGTAACGAGTGTGGTCTATAAATGAAACATGGCTTTATATAACAAACCACATAAACATACAACTATCCTCAGGTGTTGAGCTAACTGATGGATGGTTGCCACCACCTGAGGATGGCATGGACAAAATAATCAAAAAATGGAAAACAATAACAAATAGACCATGTGCTCACTGCTGCCATTACCAGAAGACACCTGGGGGGGGGGTCTCCACAATGTGACACATTGTATCCATTGTTGTTTCTGATTTGTGATTTGTAGCGATGCAATATCAAGCTTATAATTTTTGTGTCCGTGTTGATGAGTGATAATAGTTGGTAATTGGGGAGGGTTGGATTTTTGTTGGATTTAAGGTGAAATGAAATAGTAGCTGTATTCATTATTAATGAAATAGTAGCTGTATTCATTATTAATGAAATAGTAGCTGTATTCATTACAGTGGGTCATGAATAATGAAATAGTAGCTGTATTCATTACAGTGGGTC
>JAOXYF010000016.1:5300787-5327308 GCA_028565775.1 Sternarchorhynchus goeldii
TAATGAAATAGTAGCTGTATTCATTACAGTGGGTCATGAATAATGAAATAGTAGCTGTATTCATTACAGTGGGTCATGAATAATGAAATAGTAGCTGTATTCATTACAGTGGGTCATGAATAATGAAATAGTAGCTGTATTCATTACAGTGGGTCATGAATAATGAAATAGTAGGTGTATTCATTACAGTGGGTCATGAATAATGAAATAGTAGCTGTATTCATTACAGTGGGTCATCTCTTATTTTATTTTAGCTCCCAATCTATTGAAATATGTGGTGATTATAGTCCAAAAGTGCTTGTAGAACTTGGGAAGAAAACCATCAGATCTGTTGCTTGTCAAGTTTGGTAGGCAGGAGTAGAGTGCAGATAATAGGGTTTACAATCATAAGAACAATGGATAAATCCAGAGACAAAAGCAAAAGAACAGGCAAGGTTCAAAATTAGGATTAGTGAATAAACACGCAGAATAAGTAGACTGAGGGTAGGTGAAAAAGAATGAACTAAAAAATCCAGGTATAAGATCAAATCAGACTGACATGCAAGATTTCACAAAAATTGATACCGATTGGTGGGTTTAAATACACAGACATTAGGGACATTAAGAGACAGAGATGGACCGAGTATCAAGAACGTGCAGGAGGATTGTGGTCTTTGATAGGTATGCTGAATTTTGGTCTGATGAATATAGAATTTTGTAAACCTTAAATTGATTTATCTTCTCTGGTGTTTGCCAGATCTTGTCTTTGATTACTGGGATTGTTTTTTATATGTTTTAATAAATTTAACAATTTTGTAGATTTGTTACCATATTCAGAATGTTCAGTTTTCTTATTTGTAAGTTTGTTAGGTAATATTTTATATATATATATATATATACAGAATATTGTACTATATTGTAATTTTCTTTGCGGGATTATTTACATTCGTACTGTCTGATATTGTATTCTAGATTTTCTGGATTTTTCTTTTTTTTTATATGAAGAGATTTTGTTTCACAGTCCTCTTCAGGGTGCGGTTATCTCTATTGCTTGTACACTTTTTTTTCTACCACATCTTTTCCTTCCCTTCGCTTCTTTATTAATGTGCTTGGACACAGAGCTCTGTGAACAGCCAGTCTCTTTAGCAATGACCTTTTGTGTCTTGCCCTCCTTTTACAAGGTGTCAGTGGTCGTCCTTTGGACAACTGTCAAGTCAGCAGTCTTCCCTCTCATTGTGTAACCTACTGAACTAGACTGAGAGACCATTTAAAGGCCTTTACAGGTGTTTTGAGTTAATTAGCTGATTAGAGTGTGGCACCAGGTGTCTTCAATATTGAAGACACAATGTGCACTTCTCAGGGAATTGGTTTTGGATTTAGTGTTGAATGTAAGTGTCCTTTGAACTTTGTAACGAGTACATTTGAATTGATACACCAAGATAAAAGCACCTGTGAGCTGTTAAAGGTGCTTTAATAATGCAATAGTTAAAAAAATTATATAAAGACCAAAATGTCTTGCATTATTTGAAAAATTGCATTCAATGCAATATTATAGCATTTAGCCTAGAACAGTTTGTCAGCTAGCTAGCTAATAGAAACAATGTCAGCTCATGCCAATCAGTTAAACCAAAATCTATATTTTTATCCCAGTCCTTAGATTTTAGAACCTATTATGCTAAAAAATAAATATTTTATATGATACATGAAGAATTGCAGATGAATCGCTTGTCACTTATGTGATTTAGTATTATAATTACATTTGAACGCTTCGTCAGTATCCACCATTAGATTGTTTGGTTTGTCTTCATAAACCATGCTTTCCTACTTGGGAAAAAGTGTTCATACACTTTGCAGGTGTGCAAAGCTTGCAGTTTTAACTTTTGCCAAAGGGTCTTCTACAAAATATTGAATAAAGGGCTTGAATACTTCTGTGAATAAGATTTAATTTATGATATTTTGAAACAAACCTTTTCACTTCATCATTATGAGTGATGAAGATGGATTGCTAAAATGGCGATTATATCCACTCAAAATCAAATCTACAATGCCAACTGTGCAACAAGTAAATAGTCCTGAGTACTTTCTGAATCCACTGTATGTTGACATAGGCAGTACATTTTCTCTCTATTCATGTTTGTGGAGTTGTGCATAACCTATTGCTAATGTCTGTCCTCCACCCAGTTTCAGACTACCTGGGCCCATGTCTGCAGGAATGTCATGTGAACTGGAGGCTGTTTTTAGACCTTTGGTAAGTTTTTCTTGTACTTGTTTGTTTCAAACTTGTAAAACATGTTACAGGAAAGCAGTGCTTCATCAGTGCTTCATGGGCTTCTCTTGCTGGCTGTAGACTAGCTGTCACAGGTTCCTATTACCCAACTTTTTCTTGCTCCTCACTGCTCTTGATTATCAGAGTAAAGGTCTACAGATATGCCAATTCCTCCTGACTGCTCTTGATCATCAGAGTAAAGGTCCACAGATATGCCAATTCCTCCTGACTGCTCTTGATTATCAGAGTAAAGGTCCACAGATATGCCAATTTCTCCTGACTGCTCTTGATTATCAGAGTAAAGGTCCACAGATATGCCAATTACTCATTGCAATTCACTTTTCACCAGCTATAAAGACTCTTGTTTTACCAAACTGTCATTGTGGATTTTTGTCATTTGCACATATGCACTTCTCAGCTTTTTCCCTAGTCACATTACTTGTTAGTTTTGAAAAGTCTGCACTACCTGGTTTTGGGTAGACTGGGATTTATTTTCCTGCTTTTCTGTTATTACCCACTGCAATTAAAACATTATCAGCATAACAGTTTCTTGTCATCTTATGCAGGAGGTTTGATTCAAAGATGTGTGTTAAATCAGAAATTTCCATTGCTAAATTATATTTTTGGAACAATTGGTCATGAGATAATCCTTAACTGAGCTAATATCCAAAAACACTCATCTTGGAAAATCCAACAAGGTCTTATGACAGCTTTTCAGAATTCACACAGGTCATTAAAAGCTATGGCTACTTAGGCCTTGGAAGCACTTTCTCTCTCTTACCTGAAACTGGTCTCTTTCTTTATCTTATGCAACCAGGTAAAGAAGTAGATCATCCCCAAGTGAGGTACAGTTGATTCAGTTATGATGTCTCGTGAGCTGCATAGATGAACCTTTAAGCATTTTATTGCTATTTCAGTGGTCGCAAGACCAAGCTTGTTGAAAGGGACCATCCATATTTTATCATGGAATCAAAAAAACAAACAAACACACAAAGCGAAGAGACAACAGAAATCTTCATGAAGTAAAACAGAAAACAAAAGGGTGTAAATACATGGAGGCTAAAGGTGTTAAAATGCAAACAGTTGGGAACAATGATGAACTTGGAACTTGCTAGGGTGTGAACATAGTCGGGGAATTAATCAAAACAAAAAGCACGTGGTGAGACTGCGACATCACAAGTAAAATAAGAAGTAAACCAATGGGAGATGAGGGTGTGGAGTGTTCTATGCAATGAACAGGTTCACATTTCAGATTTACTGTAAACTCATCAAGACATAAAGTACACACATTTATGCACCGTTCCATTAAAATAAGATTAAATATTAACACATACATTGTAGTCTCATTAGGACATTTCATGGCTAAATTCACTCATTTCAACTACATAGCATCTTTTATGATGCCATTTATGTAATGTCCTAGGACAGCTGAACACATTTGGTGGAGAGTGCTAACTGCTCGATTCCTTTACATGATCTGTCAGAAGCCTGTTTGACTAGGCAATCTTTCCCATCCAAAGATGGGTCAGTTATACATTCTACAACCCCAGCCAAAGATGGCTGTTGCAGTTGCTGGGATTACTGACCTGTGATGATCCTTAGACTCTTATGCCACTTAGAAACTGGGCTAGATTGTGGCTGGAATGGTATTCTTTTATCTTCTCTAGTTTTTCCGCATGCCAGTGAATAACATTTATATGAACCATTGATATTAACCACAGAACTCTGCACTGTTCTGGTCCTGGAGGCTGAACTTCAACATAGCTTTCCTGTTCTATACCAGGCAATTAACAGCAGTAGATGCCAGTGAACTCTGAATTGTTCTTCTGTACACATTGCTCAGCTGATTTCAGAAAGTGCAGCTGCGTATGGGTTCTCACAGTTGGAAAGTGCTCAGAGTCAAGCTCAAGAGTTAAGCCACCAAATCACTTGATCTTGAGCTGGAAAGTTTGGTTGTGATCACAAGGGATGAGACTCCCAGACTACCACAATCTAAACAGTCCTCCATATGTCTGCCATTTGGACCTTTGACAATTAAAAGCAATGCAACTGCTGTCCCGTGTTGGTCGTCTAAGTCTTTGGCTCACACGAAGTAAGAGAAGTTCACGACTGCAGGTGCCGCTCTGCGAGCTGTTGTGTGGAGCAGTAGAGAAGTCCCCTTGCATGCTCCTCTGACATGTTCTGATAACCTCAGTCCTGCTGTCAAAGCAAAGCACAGTCAGGATTGTAGTGCTGGGATGTCATCCTGCAAGTGCAAGGCTAAATCTTTCACCCCAAACTGAACCTGCGAAATCTGGGATTTTACTTGTGGTGGCTGAACTGCATGCTAAATAAATGCTCTCCTCTGTGGCAATATGCCAAGTGCCAGAGTACTATCCAAAAGAAGCCTCAGTAAATTAAGATTGAAAGTTTGGAGTTATAGAATCTAAAGGCTGTTTCCTGGCAACTCAGTCTACTTTTAAGAATTATTTGGTTCTCTCCATCTGTCGTTTCAGCTTACTGTTACTAGGGGCACACCAGGGGGTCTGGGTGTTGTACCACATTTTGGGAAAATGTGTGTACTGTATGCACATATAGTGTACGTATTTTTTATTCCATTAAACATACCAAAATATTTCTAGTAATGTGTGGCCCAATTACTAGCACTGTTGCCAGTCATGTACCACTTCAGCTGGTTGTGACTTGAGGGGCATCTTTTCTTCCAACATACAGCTGGGTATTTCACGCAGTGAACTGGGAAAGTTCATACCACATCCAAGAGTTCTACATTAAAATTATATAAAGCTACAAGCCATGAGAATGTTTAGTTTTGCATGAGAGTATAGCACTGAAGCCCATCATATGTATGTGGTCTAAAACTGCTATTAGCTCTCAGTAATCCAGTGATTTCCTGATATGTTCCACTGGGTAAAGCCTCCCTAAGGTGGTCAATCACAGATAAAGGCTTTATTGCCTTCAGTTTTACAATTCAATTCAAAACAGCTTCCTGTTTGCTGGGAAAAAAGCTGTGCTCTGCATCCACATTTCAAATGAAACTGGAAGTTGAGGTCATGTCTGCATCTACTATATTAACTCAAGAGAAACAGGAATACAAGTAAATAATAGTTTACCTCAAAGTGTAGTCACAGACGTGCTGAAGAATTACAATTCCATGACATTTCCACATTTTTTTTACAAAAAAATCAATGTACTCGGAATTCTTTGTACATATGCATCATTCCTTTTTGTAAAGTCACTTCCAAAAATGTACTTGCTTTCCTTACTTTTAGCTCAATGAGGAATTGGCTGGCAGCATCCAGTTTCAGTCAGCTAACGGCCCTTTTTATGTGAATGTGAAGTGCACGAGAAAAAGATGTGAGGTGAGAACTGCTGTGCTATTATTCATATTAACAGTGCATTCTTACGATATATCATAAATAAAGATTTCGTACGGTGTGGGTGATGTTGAGACTTTTTCTGGGATAGTTATGTCTTTCTTTTGTCACTACTTTCCCCAGATGGTTGTTGATAGCAGCCTCATTGACTTCGGCATGCATGTGGTCGGGCAGACAATTTCACGGGTAATCACCCTGACCAACAGGGGGGCCTTGGGAACTCGCTATGCACTAACTCCCCTCTCATGCCATTGCCCTCAACTCCACCATCTATCCCAGCATTCCTGTGTTTGCACACATGTAAGTCTAACCAATCACAACTTTTTCTAATCTGCTAAATGAACTAAGACAACAAGCACATTGATCTAGCGTTTGTTCCCTTGATATTGCTGTGTGGCTTCAGTTTAGAAGGTGTTGTTTAACATCATGGAAGGTGGCACCAGTTAGGTGTTAGATGGCACAAATGTCTGAATTAGCTTCATCAGTCTACATTTCAGTATACATTTCTAAACAGTTAAATAATATGTTTATATTTAGGTACCTGATGAGATTGGTAGTGCTGCTGTGAATTCCGCTCCAGAAGTTGTTCAACCAGAGCAAGAAACCACTGAACATCTAAGCCAAGCTGAACTAAAGTCAGGTGAACTAAAAAAAAAACCCCATCTCAGTTCACTTCAACACTCCAGCCTTTTTTTTCCTGTGGCTGCTGCTTGTAATTAATGCAGAGTCACAGAGCAAAACAGATTTTTAAAGGTCGCCATAACTTTTGGAAGTCCTCGGTTTTGACTAATTGTTGATTTTAGGCGCATCTCCTGGCAGCTATGACATGTCTTTAGTCTTTGAGGCGACAGGAGGTGACCAGGTTTCAGGCAACACTGGTGTAGAGGAGAGCAGGGTCACAGAGGAAAAGGACCATGACTTCGACACCCAAGAAATCAGCATTGGGACAGTAAGAAGCCAATGTTCATTTTAATCAAACTCTTCCTGGAACACTTTACATGAATTACATGAATTACACGTTACATCCATAAATATATTGCTGCAATTATCATCAGAAGGTTTCATGGAGTGCAATGTCCAAAATGGATTGTTTTACTGGCAAAATCCCAGCGTAGATACCTGTATTTAAAGAGCAGGTTTTCACAAATGTTTATGACGCTCTCATGGATTGAAAATAGAATGAAATATGGATTGAAAATAAGTGGAATACAGTGGGAATGTGATACAGTATTCAGCGGTGGTGAAAGCACAGCTGGCATCCTGTGCTGTGTCTCCTAACTCTCATGTCTTCATGATCACTCAGTCCTAATGCCTTGCTGGTGAGTTTAGATGTTTCCCAGTTCTGTAATAGCCAAAGGATCATAAACCCTGGTAAGCATCGACTGCACAATGGAAAACCACGTTGCCAACATGATTCACATGGTCATATATGTGATTTGAATAGTCTGAAAAAATTGATTGAAATTCCAAATGGGGGAGTTAAGCGTGTCGTTTCATTGGATTATTGATGTGCTTTCAGACATTACGTGTTTCTTTCTCTGAACTAGCATGCTTGGAGAAGAGAAATGTCGTGTCTTCACTTTCGTCCCTTCTTTGTCTTCTGTCACCCTAACCCTATAATTTTCTAGATTCTTCTAGCTTGACTACATTACTTTGGTCATCTCTGTCAGGTGTCCTGTAGGAAGGAGTAGTTGTAGCGACATTAGGGAAACCACATTTGACCAAATGTTGCCATGTTAGGAAAGAGTCTTTCTGCTTCCCCCTAAGGCACTTGAGGGTGAGGTGGGCCCATTCTCCAGCGTCAAACTGCCTATGGTTTTCACGCCAACCTTCCCAGGGGAAACCAGACTGGACGTTCGGATCTCCTTCTCGCAGCCCGATTGTCAAGCGGTAAGTGGCACTATATGACCAGGAGACTTTGGCTTTGACGTTGCCCACCATGTAGTGGCCACACTCGTGCTTTCTGGGACGCGCAGATCGTGGTGTCGGTCCGTGGCGCGGCCGAGAGCGTTCCCGTGTGGGTCACCGAGCCAAACGTGGACCTGAGGATCTGCATGTATGATCGTCTTTACCAAGACAGCATTGACGTTGAAAGCAGGTGAGCCTCTCTGCTGGCCAAGGCACACTGGGAATTCTGTAATGTAATTTATCTCAATAATGATGAATTATCATATCTCCCCTCTGCACCCCACATGTGTGTGTCTTTTTGACATACTGTGGTGGTGAATTTGTGTGTGTGTGTCTGTGCGTGTGTTATACTTTGTCCCTTGGACACAACCTGTCATACGTACAGATTCACTTAGGAGAATCCCCGTGATATATTTAGCCTCCCTGTCACACGATAGTGTTGGTCTTACTGTAAAATAGAAATACACCTTGTGTGTCCTTGCATGTCTGTGCAAGCTTTCCAAAAGCTGAAAACATGCGTGTACTGATTAACGTATTACTACAGAGAAACTACAGTGGAGGCACTCAATTCTGCTACAAGATGCAAAAATAGTTGACATGTAGGTCTCCGCTGACTAAATCCAGCTCAGAATAATCCTGTCCTCCTGTCCTCTCTGCCTAGCAGTCCGCCTCACACACACTCCGTCTCGCCCACTTACAGACAGACAAACACCCACACTCTCCATCACATACACGCATGTAGACACAGAGCTATGCACAACAAACCCCAGCTTACTGAGGTGATTAATATCCTTTAGGAACCATTACACCTCACACAAACACACACACACCATCATCCTTTTCTCCCTTTGCTTCTATGAGGTGCACTGCTTCTGAATTTGGGCTGCAGGATTCCTAATATAGAGGTATAAAAAAATTAAAACCTCTGAACGTCCTCCAAATCTTCCTCTCAGTGCTGCGTCCGCACTATGTGGGTTGACAGCATCCGCTTTTTTACACAGTACTGTATAAGCGCAGAGGTGGAACACTAGTGGAACAATAATTTGGGTGGACCTTTGGAGAGTGTGTGAAGACGTTCCAGGGCTCATGCGCACACACGCACACATACACACACACGCACAGGCACACGCACACACACACACACGGTTACCGTGGGGACACACACCACGTCTGCCATCTGGACCTGCCAGGAACCGCAAAGTGACACTGCTGCCAGAGCTAGGGGAGGTCTCAGCCAGCGAGGAGCAGCAGAGGCTTAAGTGCACTAGAGACGCTGGCCCAGAGGGGGCGCCATTGCAGACCTTCCTCTCCAGTGGATTTGAAGGCCTTTGCAACGTGTTCCGTCCAGCGCAAACCCGTGTGTTCTGTTGAGGCTTGTTCTTATACTAAAAATCTAAGTGTCTTTTTAAGGTTTATGTAATAATTAATAAATATTCACAACAGTGTTTTTACTATCTGTAATTGCTCTGCTTGGATTTCCTTCAACGCGCACAATAGCCGGCTACTTTAAATTAAGAATCTCCAATTATTTATGATAAAAAGTGTGGTTATATTCATTTGCCATGGCCACTGCCATGGAACTCAAGATGATTTTATCTTAGCTTAGCTGACTTTCTCTTTTCTGTGAACAGCATTGCTGAATTTCATTAATTATGCCATTCACAGATGGTAAAGGATGGTTGAAACCTGCTGATTAAACATTTGTTCAAGAACAGTAACTGGGCACTGTGCAAAATGAGATAAAATGAGTTTATCCAACATGAGTTTATCCAACATGAGTTTATCCAACTCTTTGTGCCACAGCTGATTGCTGCTGTACCCTTCTCCACATAATTACACAATGTCAGTGAATGACATTTGTTTTCATGTTTCATGTTTTCATTTTCTAAAACTGCATGAAATCAAACTTTGTAATATGTTCTTAATCTCCAGATCTTTCTAAGACATTTCTGGTACAGATCTGATTTTTTTTTTAGCTGGATGATCTTCTTGAAGGTGGTTGTAGTATCTAACCTGAGGAAAGTAAAGCTTAGCCTAGCAGGGCTTAAATGGCTAAACATTTTAATGTCAAACGTGAATAATTTTGCATTTTAACCTAAGATAGGTCAACCAACAGGTTTTTTTGTTGCTAGAATTACCTATAGAATTATAGAATTATTAAGAGAATATGAAGGAAGAACCCAGTAGAATTCTATAGTTCTAAGTAATAGTAATCTTTACCATAGTCTTACGGCATTTTGTTTAGTTACTGTAAAGACGAGACTACATTACTCCAGTTAAGCAATTACTGTAAATACAAGACCCCTGTTACCTCTGTTGAGCAGTTACTGTAAAGATGACCCTCTGTTACCTCTGTTGAGCAGTTACTGTAAAGATGACCCTCTGTTACCTCTGTTGAGCAGTTACTGTAAAGATGACACCTGTTATCTCGGTCGAGCAGTTACAGTCTTTGTTACAGTTACAGTAAGCAGGGTAGAAATGCTTGTGTGTTCAGATGTTGATTTCAGAAGTGTGGAGATACCGTTGAGTTTTCCTTTTTTTTCCCCCCCACAATTTTGTGAAAGGTAATTATTCATTTAATTCAGGAGCTTTCATTAAAATCAGCAGCACCAGTGAGTGAATTTTTCCAAAGGTGGAGACGTGGCAAGTGGATCTCCACTGCCCTTGCCTGCAGCCTACACCATCTGTTGAGCCTTTCATTATGTGGGTCACATTACTAAAGGCTGGACAATGAGGTGATGACAGAATAGTGCAATGTCAGGGAATTTCTGGCTTGTCGTCATCTCATCTCTCCCACTCCCTCGAGGGACGGCCGAGGTGCCGGACTTGAAGGACACTGCACAGGGACTAAATTACAAATTTATATACATGCGTAACGCCCTCATAGAAGATTTGAATATTCATAAGTGTGTATCTACACAAGAACAGTGGGCTGAGCCGAGCCGGCGTGCTGTGTATTGACATTGCACCATTTAACTACTAATTTAACAAACTGTATTCACCCTTTCCAGCATGGCCTGTCAGTAATGTAGGAGTACCTTAGCTGTCTTTGTTAAAGCCTCCTCAATAAAGTACCATCAAAACCTTTCATGGAAGTTGAGAAATTACCACGCAGCCATGCAGGGTGAGTCATAGAGAGCTGAAAGCCCTTGGCATTGTGCTCGAAGTTGTAGGCGTGCGTAGTCGGAATTCTGCGGAGAGTTCCCGGGATGCAGCACCATTTATAGCCCCTCGATCTGGAAGTTCCTTGCCGCAAGGCGCAACCTGCCTCTCAGATTCCTCATGGAAACTAGGTCACCTCGATAGCACCGATGAAGGGGGACCACTATACACTCCACAAGGCCGCTAAACGTCCAGAGCGACTGGGTGACTTTCCGAGCGGCCTTGCTGAGTGCGCTTATCACTGTGGGTGTTCAGCTCGCTAGAAGCAATGTGTGTATTTCTATTTATGTATTTTACTACCCGGGAACATG
Organism: Sternarchorhynchus goeldii; assembly: GCA_028565775.1. NCBI lineage: Eukaryota > Metazoa > Chordata > Actinopteri > Gymnotiformes > Apteronotidae > Sternarchorhynchus > Sternarchorhynchus goeldii. The sequence continues at coordinate 5,311,788 of JAOXYF010000016.1, forward strand.
CGCAATTATAGCACTGGACATCGTACAAATTAGCAGGAATTATAAAACTGCAGAGTTATGAGGAGTTTGCCTAGTGTGCTCTCATTTTTGTTTTCGAGCATCAGCCATGTAACATGCTAAAACTATAAATAAACAATGTAGTGGAAAGCTCATTGAGGTTCTGCTACTGTAAGTTACAAGGCTGAGTTCTGCTTTGGGTGGAGCTCCAGTTCCATTAGTAGCATGACGCAGATCATTATGAGCTACAGTCTGAAAGCCCTGGGCTTGGCTTCGCAGGACAGGACCCAGCAGGGGGAGGTCATCCACACTGCCACTTCCCGCAGCACGTGGTGAGCTATGGCCCCAGCCTCTGCCCGCACCCCTCCTCTGCTTAACCCTAACCCTAGTCGATTATAATAAGGCAAGGATTCATTTATCTGTGTGTGTGTATGTGTTTCAGAGCCAGCACAGCCCTCAGAGTGACCTTCGAGGTGTGTAAGGAGCTGAAGAACCACATGGACATCCTGCCTAAAACCGGCTACATCCAGGCCAAGTCGAAATTCCGTGCCCAGCTCAAGTTCCTGCCCAGGTAGCGTTAAATTCCAATCAAAATAGTGCAAGGCTGTTACCAAGGCGGTTACCAAGGCGGATGGAACCACTGTTGCGTAGTCAGTGTCAAGAGTGTCATGTTTTTTTTGTTTGTTTTTTTGTTGTTTTTTTGCACACCACAGTCACACTGAAAAATGAGCAAGCATTCAAACAGAGGCGTGTGCCAGATTGGACTAAACTAAATTAGTCAAGTACTGCTTGTTTGAATTTTATTCAATGGGTTTGCAGTTTAACATATGTGGTAATCACTCACATTCTTGACTGAGAAATTAATCATATAGAGATATAAGTTATTCAAACTGAGAAGTTCCTCAAATTTTATCAGATAAGAAACACACCAATTAGGAGATTTGGAAGTTAATTAAAAATGAATCTTCCCCCCCTAAAACAGTGTCATAGTAACAGCTTATAAGAGAAGCATTTAAGAACATTGAGGGGCTTGGATGTGAATCAATCTATGAGATATAATGTCTATAATTATATGAACTGCACCACTCTAGAACAGGCCACAAGACACCTTGAATGGTGAGTGTGAAAGGTGTGTGAATGTTTGCCTTTTCTCATGGACACAAACGGAAAAAAACAAAAAAGCCTTAAGGCTTGGTATGGCTGTTAATGAGTCTGATCAGTGCCGGTGGCCCGGGATCCAGTGAGGGAAAAAGAAACCTCAGTCATCTGCCTTGGTAAATCAGAGGGCTTTAAAAACATAATCATTTTTGTCTACTGACCCCCATTCTCTTTCTCTCTCTCTCTCTCTCTCTCTCTCTCCCTTGCTCCTCTCTGTCTCTCTTTCTCTTATCTTTCCCTCCTCACTCCCCTCCTTCCCTGCTTGGAGCCAAGGCACCAGTTTGCTTATATAACCTACTGTAGTGTTCTCGTTTTCAACGTGACCTTTTCTGATGCTTTTCTTTTTGTGTCTTCCTCCCCATTATCAGCGGGAGCCTCTTACTAGTCACTAGCTCGATAAATGATGCTAATGTAAACTGCTAATGTAAACTGTTCCTGTTTAGAGGGGGTTTTGTAAAACTCTGGTGTTTTGTTTTTTTTTTTTGTCTGGAGCTTTTTATGATGGTGGAGTCAATGAATAATTTCTGGGGCCCTGCTGCAGAATCAGCGTCAGATTCGATTTCCTTTTTTACTCTGTGGTGTCTCTCACCATTATTTCTGTATCCTGTCAAAAAGTGGAGATAGAATGGGGTGCTGATTTTATGCTTCTTTCTTTGTCTCTCTGCTGCCCGAATACCCACCCACCCACACACACACACACACACCCACACACACCACTCCAATGGAAGCAGATATAGCTTGCCTACCGTATGCACGCTGGAAATGCTGACACCTATACTGAACTAGCTACATTGACTGTATGATGTATTAAAACATGGACTGGTCACAGGCTCAAGTCTTGGTCCTCCCAGGGTTTTTTCTTAATTCTGCCCAGGGAGTTTTTCCTTGCCACTGTCACCACTGGGTTGCTCATTAAAGTAAAAAAAAAAATTGAACCGCAAAATATTTGTATAGCTGCTTTGGGACAACGCATGCTGTAAAAAGATCTATATGAATAAATTTGATACACACACACATAATGATATATGATTATATAATGATGTTATAATGATACTTATTAATCTATTCAACTATTTTTTTTAACATTGGTCATACGTTGTTCCTTTCTGAAGTGCAGAAAACTTACTTTGTCTTATTCATTTGTATTCATTTCCGTTATTTGTGACTGTTTTAAGGGAATGTCCTCACTCCCTCCCATTTCCTACTTCCCTCAAAAACAACCAAGTGGCCAAGATATGGATGGTACCCTGTTTTTTTGCTTCTTTAGTGTTGTCATGCATCTACAAGGCTAATGTAGCTAGCAAGTAATGAATCTTTATGACCACCTATTAGAAACATGCAAACTGCATGCCAAGATCTGTGCTGAGTTAAGTCACCTCAGATATATTTTCCTATGTGATTTCCAACATAGTATGACACATTGTTATCTGTAAAAATACTCAAGAGAATATTGCAAGCTGCAAAGTGGGACTAATGGCGTCCAAGACATTTCGTTTTCACTGCAAGCGAAAGTTCTTTAAATGAGCTTCTTTGTCCACTCAGAGAGTGGGAGTAGAGGGAGGTTTTATGGTACAGCATCCATGGTCCAACATATGCCAAACTGTGAACACACCTACCGCCGTCATGCTCATCTCGGCACGTGTGAAAAATGCCAACATCGTCATAATACAGTGACCTAGAGCACACAGGCTCCCAGCCCTAAGATCAGTCTTCACGTAAATGCATTAAGCTTTGGTTTATTTACTTTTTGAAATACTAGAATAATATTATTTACTTGGGTAGTCATGCATTGGGTCTCTTTCATGTCAGAAGCCAGAACTACGCTATAATGTTCCGACAGATGGACCGTGCGACGTCCCGTGAGGCTTTTCCACAGCGCCGTGCCAAGCTAATTCAGGAGTGACACTCCAACCGAGACTCTATTAGCCGAGAACAAGTGATTCCTTAAATAAATCTTCGCTCGTGTGGGATTGGTAAGACGAGAGCGGGTCCGTCATGGTGGAAGCCCTGGTGAGGTAAATCGTCCTATGGATCCTGAAAGAGGCCATCGTTAACATTTGTTAGCTCATAATAAATCCCTTTCGCATTTGACAATTGTCGGGAGATTGTTATGTATTTATTTTTGTATTCTGACACCTATGGTGTACATTCAGAGCCCTGCCATTTGTTCTACCTATTACCTAGCTGTGGAGTACACTTCCTCATTTTCTTTTGGCCAACTGCTGTGCATCCACTTATTACTGGTGTACCTCAGGCCCGTCAGGGCACAGGAACGGTTTGCTTGCAGTCAGAAGCTCTGGGGAAGAAGTTTGAGAGACAGAGCCCTCACAGGCTTCCAGTCCCCGCCCAACGGGCCCAGCTTTACCGTGGATTGGGTTGGTGCAACATCTGAGGCACCACGTCAGATTTCAAATGTTGAAGCTAACAAGATACATCTGAAGGAGTTTTTTTTTATTTTTTTTATTTAACATTGCAAAACGGGTTCACACAAAAATGCTTGTTATAGCATATTGTGACATTTCCCAGTGGGTCTTGTGTATTTAAAGGGAGATTCACAGCATTTAAAATCACCAACCTAATGACCTGCAAAACAAATCCTTTTGCAAATAATAAGATGGGGGGGGGGGGGTTCTCAGCCAATTATTTTTTTATGAAACTGGCTGCATATAGAGTTTCTGTTTACATGAAGACATTTCACCTCAAATGGAAAATTCAGTACTGCACACAGTACTGCACACAGTAATACAATGTGCTTAGGAATTCTGCACAAATAATGCAAGTGTATCCATTTGAGCTACATTTTTAATGACATCACTCAGAAGTAGATGTTCCTCTACGCTGCAACTGTGTGACAGAACTTGACGGTTCCTCACTAAGCTGATGTTTGCTGAACCCATGTCTATGTGTGTGCCATTATATTTGAACTCTAGATGATTTTAGCACAGGGCTGTCCCAGAGCACAGTGCATTTGCATGGTGTCAAAACGGCAAGTAGCAATGCCGAATTAGACGTTACAGGGTTGGTTTTAAGTCCAGTTGGACACAAGCGAACACTGTAATTCAGCACTGGGGATTTTTCTGTGTTACATAATATGATGTTTGACTGCACGTTGCTCTCTGAATTCCACTGTTCTGCACCCTATACTCGGAATCACCATGGTTACTGTGCTCTCGTCTGGTAGTGCCATGGACCGCATGAAACTACTAATGCAACTCATCTTTCTCTCTCTCTTTCTCAATCTCCATCTACTCCCTTGCAGTCTCTTTCTCTCTCTATCTCTGCTTCTCTCTCTCCCTCTCTTTCTCAGCCTCTCTTGGCTTTTCTCTGCCACTCGCTCTCTTTCTCTGCATTAAACCTGGCTATAAACTATCAAGTCCACTTTGATATTAGTGGAAGGGCACTTTAATGTTCTTGCAGGTTCTATGCTTAAGTGGTTTTGCTCTGTGAGTTTCGATAAAAGTAAAAAAAAAAAAACAGACATGGACAAACAGCAATTTATTAGATATTTTCTGTGGATATATTTCAGTTACAAAGTTATTTATAAAATATGCCAAGGACCTTGAGCTTAAATGAATCGCAACAGCCTTGTTGATGAAGGATGTTTTCTTCTTCTTCTTGTCTTTGTATTTCCATCAGTACAATTGGTAATGTTTATCTTGTCTTGTCCCTACGTGTCCTGACAGACGCAGCCTGCCAGGGGACGCCAAGTCCTTTTTTGACCAGGACACTGGAGTCTTGGAAGTTCCTCTTACTATACAGGTGGCTGATCAAGTAGGTGTCTTTCAGATGCTCCCCAGATAAGTCCAAAATAGCTCATGGACTGCTTCTCTCTCCCTCTACTCTGCCACTAATCGCTTCCTTTTCCATACCAAGCTTTCTGTGCCTGCTCGCATGCCACAACTCTTAAAGGAGCAGTGTAGCCAGAAATTCTGATGCTTCCACCAATGAGTGAAAGCCAATATGCATCCAGTTAGCATTATGCAAATTATATTATGATAACTTGGGCTTACTAGGTTCCATTTACTCTAAGATGAGTTAGTATGTAATGTATGTGAGCGTTACAGTTACTCTGCCAAACCTAAAGGCTAAAAGCTTCGTAAGCTTTGCTGATGTGAAAATTCTTATTAATATGAAATAAAATATGTTTTACATTTTTTTTTTTGTCCTATGTAGCTTTAAGGCTTCAGAGAAAAGTTGGCAAAATGTATACCTGAAGCATACAATTTAAAATACATAGCATCAATGTAAATTGAACTCCTGAATAACACAAGATGTTTATGTAGCTTATTTCAACATGCTTAAGTCCCCTTGAGGAACAAACTGGGCTTTGCCACACTGGATTCCTCTGATAAGAGAGCGGGTTTATTTGTGGTGCGTGGCGAGTGTGTTCGGCAGTGCTTGGCTTATCTGTAGCCGCACATTGAGCAGTGGGTGGGTTGGTGGGGGTTCAGAGAGAGTGCAGGGCGGGATCCTATAATCCGCCGAACTGGACGCCGGTTAGCTTTCCCATTCCAAAGCCCAACCCCTTCCACTCCCCCGCCTCCCAGCGTGTGAGAGGGGGGAGAGCAGGATCTCACCCCATCCGCCCGCATCCCGCCCTCGCCCCGGGCCAATCCCTCCACCAGGCCAGGAGCCATGCCGGGCTCAAACCTGTGCCCTGGGGCCCAGTGCTGGCGTGGGCCTCCTATACTGCCACAACCCCCTCCCCACCACACCACCATCACATGTACTGCCAACATCTTCTATCATGCTCGGCAAATGTACATGTCATATGCTTAGACACGTGTGCGCACGGACCGATGGCCTACAGCTGAGTGTTCAGGTGTGCCACACACACACACACACACACACAAGCTCATACACACGCAGAGAAGCCTGCGATCCAGGCCAGATCACCCAGGGTCCTAATCTACCTGCTTGCCTTTCGGCACTAGAGACTCAAAATAACACACCTAAATGCACACACATGTTCACACACACACACACACACACACTCTGTCACTAAGCCAAAGCACTTTCATGGACTCCAAATCCTTTCTGGCTGGATTCCATATTACAAAAACCGGTACAAAGGAGAAACACACACTCTGTGTCATACATACACACACACACACCCACACACACACACACACACACAGCTTCACATGCTCCCCCTTCTCACCTCATTCGCCACCTACCTGAAACTGTAAATCGCCAGCTCTGTGTGTGTAAACAAGGTCATTCAAGTCAAAGTCTTTTAGACACAAAAGCCAACAATATTTTTCTTCCATAGGCTTTCACTATAAGATCATTTGCACATTTTGTTTCAAAACATTTTCAGTGTGTCAGTGTGCTTCTGTGCCTCATTTTGAATAGACCTCCGTTTCATTTTTCATTTGTAACGAGACATTTGACAGGCCATTTTCAGCACACTAACGACACTCCGTTTCCATCAGGCGAAGCCGGTGCGCGTCACGGTGCACGCGGTTGTCACCACCTCCGATCTGGAGTTCGACCGTACCGAGGTGGACTTCGGCCATTGCTCCATCTTCGAGTCCGTCAGGGCAAGCGTGCGACTCACCAACCGCTCCCTACTGCCACAGGACTTCGGCTTTGTGGGGCTCCCCAAGGTGAGAGCAGTAGATTCTGATGGTCAACGGCCTGGGTGAGGTTTCTGTCAACTAAAAGCCTTTTACTTTTGGGGGGGGATTTCATTCACAATGGTTTATGTGGCAGACATTTGTTTTCCACAGTAAAAAAGGAAATAAAGAGAATATTTAAGAAAACCGTCAAACTGTGTTTTTTAACAGAACCTCAAAAGCACATTTGGTCAGCAGATTGGCACATTTCCTGGTCAGCTGGATATCATCATATGTTATCAGACTTTTTACTGGCTTGAGCTTCATGACTTATGCATTCAAACATGACATTTTTCTAAAAGACTGCTTTTTAGTGTTTTTACATAAAACTCACATAATATAAAATGTAGCAACTGTAAACACATTTATATAATTATTAAAACAAAAAATGGTCCACCTTGACCCTGTAGCATCCAGTCTTACACAGCATGATACAACATATGTGACTGACATATGTTTGCACTCACATATGTCTCTCGAAGTTAAAGTCAAGGCAGTGGGTGAGAGCACACATCTTGATGCAGGTCAAACACTGCAGCATTAGACTGTCGCACACAAGGACAGCTGACTGCTGTTCCAGGAGCTGAAGAATGGGAGGGGTATGTCTGCCATAAAATCACGCTGGATTGTCCCAGTTATGAGAATTTTGCAGTGTTCAGTTTGTGCGCCGTTTAATTTTTTTTTTTTTGTATCCTGAAAAATCACCTGATACTGTTGTGAGATCCGTGTTCTTCATAAAGTAAATCTGTGATTTCGAGTGCTGGCTATAATCTGCTTCGGATCTGATGCTGTTTTGTCATTAGTGTCCGCACCCCTTCTATAGCTGGTTTTGCGGACATGGCCACGCGCCTGCGTTCACTGACAGGGTGGTTCGAAGACGTTGCTAATATAGTGTGTATTACACCAGCTCGCATGAGTTATTTCTGACTCTGAAATTCCCATTAAGTGCGGCACTGTTGAGACTTTTTTTTTTTTTATGAATGAACCATTTCCAGTTTTAGCCGCTGCAGTTCATTTTATTTGAAGGTCTATTAATGAGCTGCTAACAATACTGTCACGATGGCCGCCTTCGCCTCCTCCCTCGGCCCGTGTCAGCGTGGGCGTGTGTGGGGTCTGTTGTGAGTGTGTGCGTTTGTATCGATGTGTGTGGCGTGGGCACCAAGTAACGATAAGAAGACAAACATTCAACACCACGTGGAATGTTCGTCTTCTCATCGTTACTTGTTTCACCTGCATCTAGCGTGAGTGTATTTAAGCGTGTGCATGTCACACTTTGTTGGTCTTTGTCAAGGTTAGGCGTGAGACTTTGTCGTTTGTCGTTATTCTCAGAACTTGAAACCACCTTCCGTGCTCAGTATCCTGCTTTCACCTTATTTAGCTTCACAAAACATCATTTGGATTTCTAAGGCAATGATTCAGCATGAAGTTTGGGCTTCATGCAAGAACCCTTGTACAAACAGATTTGTGTCACATTCACCAGATTTTTTTCACAGTTTTTTTTTCTTATCTATGAACAAAATGTATGTGGGGTCCAGTCCTGTTGGAATAAGTCATGTATAACTGTTCCCCAAATAAAAAAAAATGCACCAATGCATTCTACCCATTTCATTATCTTCTGCAAAATCTCAAAATTACACTTGATGTATGCTAAATATGTTGTGATTAGAAACAGAAGTATTTGACTTCATAGTATGGTGTCCTTCCGCCATGGTTGACTGAACTACAACAACAGCATGTGCTACCTTACTTGCTCCTGTAATCGCAGTGTGATACTCGCGTTACCATTTAAAGATGATCTTTGTGATCTTTGTGTTGATATCTTTTGGGAAACCCAGCCCAGCTGTTTACGCTGGGCAATTAGGACAGTTTAGGGAACTTACATGTATTTGCTGAATCTGACTTGACACAGTTATACCACATGACTTTATAACAGAAGCACAAGAAATGTACTATAACATTACAAACATGTTTTTGCATGAGGCCCAATGATTCTCTATTTTTCCACAATATACACGATTCTTCCATTCTAATCATATGACTGATATGATCAACACATCTTAAGATCTTTGATCACAGTGTGAATTTTTTTGTTAGGTTTTCTAGTTTTATATGTATCTGTGTATAAATATTGGATGAACAGAACTACACACAGCCTTTAAAAGTGATGCATAGATAAAAATCACTGTACGTTGTGTACTATTAACTACAGTCTTTCTAAGATACTGATTTCTTATTTTGTGTGTTTTGTGCCAGTTGAATAAAAAGAAATTAATAATAAAAAGAATTAACTGTCGTAAACAGCAAGCAAATAAGCTGACTTTACATGTTTGGTAGAAATCTCTCTTCAGCTGTTCTACTCTCAAAGTGTATGTTGCACCAAAGTCTCATCTATGAGAAACTGGGTCACAGGGCAGCAGGCGTACAAAGAGCCCTGAGGAAACAAGTCCTTCGTGGTGAGCCAAAATGGCAACCAAATGGCCTTTCCGTGCTGAATGAACGCCAACCCTTCTCAAACACTTCCTGCAGAAAGAGAGGAAGTACTTGGTAAAGGTCACTGCTATGTCACATAGACACAGGTTTTTTTTCAGAAACAGATCTCTTAAGCCAGACTGGGTGGCTCTTGGGTGTCCATGGTCACCAGTGCACCAATGGTATGGGGAAGGTCTGCAGATCTTCCAATGTAGCAGGGTAGAAAAGTATCACTATCCTTCCAACTCACAATCCCCCAGTATCCATATCCAGGTAACCTGGCCTGTAGGAATTCAGCCTGTTACCATTGGATCCTGTTGATCACGCATCATTATTTTCATGCCTACAACGTTTACATTTGTGCATTACAGAGCATTAGCAAATACGTCTGGTACCTTTTCCTCTGTAGTTCATTGATGTGCAGCCTAGCGATGGTTTTGGCACCCTGCTCCCACACCAGACGCTGGATGTTGATCTGATCTTCAGTGCTTCACAGGCTGGTGAATATAACTTTCAGCTGACATGCAAGTCTGGAATTAACAGGTAAGTCAAAATATACTTAATCTCTTAGTCACTGGCCAACATAGATTGTTGCTGAAGGTCCGTTCATTCATTCAAGTCTAAACTATTGCCCAATTGGTTTTTAATAGTCTGACCTAAAGCCCCTATATATGCTGAATACCAGATATCAAAATGCAGTATTGCAATGTATTGTTGTTAATCTATATCCCAAAATCTAATCCAAATACTTTAGTGTTTTTTCCCTTGCATTATATTTTGCATGAGTGTACGTTTACAAATGCTGTGGAATCACTAATCAAATAAAGGGAATGATGTGGGCTCAGATTTAAACATCAGCGACTGAACTGAGGCAAAACTCCATTCTTTCTTAACTGTCATTCCTTAGACTGTAGCACTGCAGTCTTAGTATGGATATGAAAGATGAAGTCTTAGTATGGATATTAAAGATGAAGTCTTAGTATGGATATGAAAGATGAAGTCTTAGTATGGATATTAAAGATGAAGTCTTAGTATGGATATTAAAGATGAAGTCTTAGTATGGATATGAAAGATGCTGGTCTGGAAGGAATGGGATCCAGTCCTGTCATCTCAAACCGCCCAGAGCACCTCCGCGTTCCTTTCCTTCTGCCTCATCTGTGTTCTCCCTCTATTTCTCTTTCATTTGTACATTATTGTTGACAAAGCCATTCACTTGTAAATGGAAGCCTGCTCAGTTTGCTTTAAGTGGCTGTGCTATTCACACAAGCAAATGCCATTTAGGCATTTATCAAGAGCAGAACAGACTTTAACAAGAGCTGAACAGCTACAGACAGGGCTTTTGCCATACAGCATGAAAAGCAGCAACATTTAGATTTGCATTAATGCGTTTAACGTTACCCAGCAACGGTAAATATGACAAATGTTGGTTGATGCCTATTCTTTATTTGTATTTTAATTCTCACTCTTTCTTAAAACTGTTGCCAGTCAATTTTTTTCAAGAAAAATGGTGAGCATTTTCTCACACTGTATATGCATCCTATTGTTTACCTCAACATTTTGTTCATTTACCATTGATATTTTCTGATGCAACATTTTGGAAGGCTCCGCCATTCCTGTCCACATCCGTGTCATTCCAGAGATTTCCTGCTGGCGTGTCGTGCTGTGGGCGTGCGCCCAGCGCTGGAGCTCTCTGCCTCGCTGGTTCGCTTCAGGGCGACAGCACTGGGAGATCGTTCTGTGGCTGTTCTGTACGTGGTGAACGCCCACACCAGCCGGAGCGAGTTTCTGTCGCAGGGGGGCACGGGTCCCGCTGCTGTTGGGGCTCCCAAGCTGTTCTCATTCGCCCCTCCAGAGAGTTCGGAGATCGTGGTGACCCCCACCAGAGGACGCCTGCTTCCTGGCCAGGTAGGGGCCGCTGTGGGTGGAGCTGTGGGCAGAGCCATGGGCGTGGCTTGCGATGATAACTGAAGTATATGCTTGACCAAGCTTTGGATTTTACATGCCTTTGTGCAATTTATTTCTGCATCCATAAATACAACATTCTTAATAATGCACTAGATTTATACTATTTCTTAGTCCCAGTCTGGGGGCTCCAATGCACTAGGAGTTTTAACATTGTTTCTGCTAGAATTAGGCTCAGGGTTTGATGGTTTGTGTCATCCTGCTGAGTTTTGTCCTTGAGAAGGTTAATGCGTGCCTGTTGTCCACAGAAATGTCTGGTCCAAATCATGTTCAGCCCGGCGCTGTCCGACCACGCCGTCAGGACAGAGGCCGTGCGGCTTGCGTGCTGTAGCGCGGAGCTCCAGAGAGCAGACTGTGAAGGCAGTGCGGGAAAACACGCTGAACCGGAGATGCCTGTATGAATTTTGTGCTCTACACACACTAAAACAGCTATAAGGAACTCTTATTCCATAACATAATTCTGAATGAATGGAAACCAACCAGAAGTGAAGATATCAGCTCCAACCAAGCTTAAACACACCTTATCCAGGTGATCGAGGTCCTCTGAAAAGATTAATCAGGCACAGCAGATTATGGTTGGAACTCCAACCCTGTATGATGGAGATGGGCTGGGGACCGTCTTCTAAGGCCTCGCCGCAATTCTCACCCTAAGCACTTGGGAGGCCCCCCTTTGAAGTACACACTTGTAGGACATTGTCGAAGGTCATCTAAAGGGATATAAGTGTTGCACTGCTTCGTAGGGTCGAGAGCAGAACTGGGACACACTTGGCTTCACGCCCCTTCACCTATATACATCACTGCCGTTGAAACATGACTTTCCTGTATTTTGCCACTATGCCGGGTTTAACAGTTCCTGTTTACACTGGGCCCCTTTAAGCATGCGGTTACACCGGACAAATCTGATTGCGAAAGCCTTTCTCATGCTTAGTGATGCCTGTACATCTGCATTGCTTTTCTGTTTACATTACACAAAAAGCTATATCTCCACACTTATTAAAACCCAAACACCAAATAGCAAGTTGTTTGCTATATCCATTAACAAAGCTGTGAATGGCCTTACCTTAATTACTTAAAGCACTATGTACATTTATCAACCAGATGGAAGAACATCACGAGTAAATCATTATATGTTGTATTTGAAATGTAAGGACTGGTTCCTAGTGATGTCCTGTTACTTAATTAAATTCATATCACATCTGGTTGATAAAATGTATATTGTGCTTTAAAGACATTAAAAATTCTACCCATAAAATGTGATCATGTGAGTTCATGTCATACATGATAGCATGGGTTTATATATGCCTGGTTTATATATGTTAAAATAACCACAGCAAGTTAACTAGTTCCTTAACTTGTCCATAACTTCAGACTTTTCAGATGCATGGCCTCAAAATCACATCAATCTTGATAAAGAACAAGATAAAAGATTCTGCTTACACTGCTTACAAACAGTTTCTTTTTCTCCATTCTTGAGCTTTCTTTGGCTGGTTCATCAAAGGAAAGGGATCACAGTGCAACATGGGTAACTGCCTTCACGAAAGTGTGATCTGATGCTGAGAGGGGCTCATCGAGCGCCTATAGATGGTGCTAGTGAGCACCCCTGCAGGGGAAAATGAAAGAAACGGGACACCTATAGCCTTGCACACTAAAGCAGGCACATGAAAAATTATTTGTGAGGGTGCAAGTCTGAGTAATGGGACACATCCGGTTTCAGTGAATGAAGCCGCATGATCCAGATTTCAAGCACAGCAAACAAAAATACCACAATAGCTTCAGATGTTTCACTGTATCGATCTGTAGTTAAGTCTGGCGTTCTCCGTCCAACAATCTCACTGTGCTTTCAGAATAAAAAGGAAACACAGCAGGAACCCAGGAAAGGGAAGAAACCCCTTTCGAACCGAGGCTCGGCCAAGCCGTCCGTGAAGGAGTGCCCCAGCAAGGCGTCCCTCACCAGCCCCTTCCAGCCACCCGACCCGGAAGACATCCTCGAGGGGTCGGTGTCCGCGACCGCGCCACCCCCACCTCCTGCCGAGTGTGTGATTGGCCGGCATGTAGCTGAAAAGTTTCTTCCTCCCTCCTCCAGTTCTGACGAGTACACCCGTGCCAGAGCCTCCCTCCTCCGTTCGTTCAAAGACCGCCTTGAACGCTACATCATGCCCTGTTATGTGTCTGACGCAGACATCTCGCACCAGAAGGGTTCCGACGTTCCCGCGTGCAGGTAACGTCCCGCCCATTAATACAGGAAGATGGAACCAGTGACTGGCCAGATAGTTTAAAAAACAGAGCCAAAACTCCTGAGTGCTCCGAAGTGTGTGTTTAAAAGCTTCCAGCACAGATTTGGTTTAGTTTGATTTTGAATGAAAGTCTCTTCACAGAGAATCATCAAAGTTAATCAAAGTTAATTTTAATTGTAAACATTTTCACACATTTTCCCACTGCTTTTCCTGGGAGCACAGTGGACTCCATGTGGAAACATTGTGAACTTTAAACATTACGGTCCTGTTCTCAACGCGTTGGATGTCCAGACAAAACTAACCAATGAGAAGCCTTCTCTCCAGCCCCTACAACACGCTCTACCTGGAGCTGCACTGCCCAGCCGTCAGACCAGCACTGGTGGTGACCTCCGACAGCAGCCGAACCACTGTCGACTTCAGCCAGGTGGCAGTAGGTAACGCATGGCATGGTCCAGATTTGCCTCTGCGTAGGTTATTGGCTTTTGCATTCCTGCCGCTTGCCGTAGCTTCTGTTGGGATGACCTGAGGTTTGGTGATCTGTGATGCTGTAGGTGAGAAGGTTTTGAAGAAAGTCACAGTGCAGAACATTTCGTCCGAGGTTGTGAAGGTATCCTCCTCAAACAAATCAGTTATGTGTTGCTGTTACAGTATTAATAGTGATAGTAGTAGTAATGGTTATATTGTTTTTGCCTTTGCTCTGTTCAGAGTTATTACTGTAACTGTTCTTTTTCTTCTCGTTGTAATTACGTGAGATACAGCACCTTGTTGGTATTTGAGACATATCGTACTTAACACGAGCTGTAGCTGGAGTCTTCCTTGCTAGACCTGAACGGGCCGTTCTCAGTGCTGAACGCCATGAGAGCGGTGAGACCCGGAGACACCCACACGCTGCAACTGGCCTTCACGCCAACCCTGGACAAAAAGGTGAACAGCACTGCCTCCTGCTGGTGCGGAGTGCTTATGGCAAACACCAACAAAGAACTGCAGATGTTCGATGTCGTGCTGAATTTTGTATTGTCAGCAAAATAGCTTCGTTACTTATCTATAAAGTATTTCAGCAATATCCTCTAAAGATATTTACATTTATAGCATCTACCACATGCTCTGGTCCAGAGCCATGTACAAATGTGCTTTGCTGTCTGCATGTAAGATTTCATGTTTCCACAAACCTGAAAAGGGTGACATTGTTTTGCTGGATATTGCGAATAGAAGGGATGTAACCTATAGTGCAGCTGGAGACATGCTAACCAGAGTGTTTGTGTGTGTGTGTGTGTGTGTGTGCCCGGTCAGTACCGAGAGACTCTGGAGGTGAGCTGCAGCCAGACGTCTGTGGAGCTGACACTGTGCGGCGAGGGCGTGGCCCCGCTCGTCACCTGCTCGCTCGAGGGCCGAGACATGAACTTCGGCCACATGCTGGAGAAAGAGAGTGCCACCCAGTGGTTCACGGTAACGGAGCAGGCTGTTTGAGCACCTGCTCTAACACACATGTACAGATCTATACTCAGTGTAGACCGTAGTGGGGAAAAAACGGACAGGGTGATCAAGAGGTTAGGGGAGTGTTCTGAAATCTCCTTCAGTCTCCTAAAATATTACTGTTGGTCATTTACCACCGATCATTTCACCTCATCATTTATTAAGTCTAGAACAAACAACCACCAAAAACGGGTCTATGGTAGATAAAGCACTGCTTCTGTTTCCACCAGCCTAATTTCATCATGTCTTCAGTCCTGTAGCGAAAAAGGGAAAGTCACTTCAAAGTGAACAAGTTTACAATGTGAGGGTGTTCACACTGGGACAACTTGGATGACAGCATGTCATGTTTTCTGTGGATATAAGTCAATGGTAAGAGTGGCATAATATTTTTTAACATTTTTTCTTAACTACATTATCTCTCTTTCTCTCTCTCCCTCTCTCTCCCTTTCACTCTCTCCCTCTCACTCTCCCCCCCCCCTCCCTGTCTCCCCCTTTCTCTCTCTCTCTCTCTCTCTCTCTCTCCCTCTTCCCTCATGTGCAGCTGCAGAACTCTTCCTTCCTGCATGTGCGGTTCAAGGTGGTGTTGGACGGGCACAGCGCCCCCCCCCCC
>JAOXYF010000016.1:5327408-5340444 GCA_028565775.1 Sternarchorhynchus goeldii
CCCCGTCGTTCCCGCCAGCTCCACGTGGCCCGCTGCCACGGGTGAGAGTGTGTGAGCGGCGCACACACCCACAGCTACGCTCACACGTGCCAACACGCTCTGCTGTTTAGACAGGTGTCTGCGTGGGCTTCAGAAAGCCCCTCCTCCCCCCAAAAACGAAACCCACCCGGGAAGACGGCCCGTTCCTGCCGGTGTGCGTTTCTTCTCAGGGACAGGCTTCATGTTATTGTGTAATTTTAGTACGTAAGCTCAGTTTCTCCATCTCAGAAACACAGAACCTGAACAACCGCTTGGGCTTGTGATACAGAAGAGCTTTTTTTCATTTTCTGTGATTTTCTATTTTTATTTTCTAATTAATTAACTGTTTTTTTGCACATGCCCAACCCCCTTCTCCATTGTGTGTGTTTGTGTGTGTGTGTGTGTGTTCTTTTACTTTGAAATAATACCACATTTCCAGGGATCTCCCCCATTTTAGATATAAATCATACCACAAATTGTTATAGTGGTATGGCACCATATTTAGTAATAATAACAAGGGTTGTTTTAGAATTGTGCACTCACACTTTCTATGTAGAATTTAGAATGGATTGGCCCTGGAACCCTGCAGGCTGTCATGGATTTCAGTGCCAGTTGCTCTTATCTTTTTTCCATCCTGAAGAGCAGTAGTCTTCCTCAGTTCGTTTTTTTTCCATCCTGAAGAGCAGTAGTCTTCCTCAGTTCGTTTTTTTTCCATCCTGAAGAGCAGTAGTCTTCCTGTGTTCCTGTGTGTTTGACAGATTATTTTATCTCTGAATCATGTTCTTTTGCTTTGCTTCAAGTTCTTTAGGGCAAATCACTTGCTTTTCTTAGACAGTGTTCCCATTTATTAGGCTGTGCATCAATGTCTTGTAGGCTCAGTGAAGATAGCGCTTTGGGATCAGCTGTAGCATTTCAGTTAACATAAATTAATTTATGCCAGAAAATGGCAGCATATACACTTGCCTAAAAGTGGGGCTTTGAAGTCAAGAAGTGCTGAATTCCAGACAAATAATGAACATACAGCCAGAAATTCATACTTCTAAGTAAAAGGCAAAACAAAGCACTAATGTCATGTTCATCTTTAATCAGAAATACTTGCGTGTATTATAAAATACACGTGTATCCATTTTGATCTTACTGTGTTAGCATTTCAATACTGAAAGCCTTTCATGTACACTTCTGATCTATCTTGTACGGTGGTTAAGCGTAGGAAGAGAGCAGCGTGTTCGGTCTGCTTCACCACTAGAGGGTAGCTTCAGTACGTTTCCTAAGTCTCCGTTATTTCCATTTCCTGAGAGACGCATCCGGTTTACCTGAGTTGCTGTTTGTAGATGTTTTCTGTCTCCCTGTCGTTTTGAATGCATCGCAAGTCCTTTCCCTAGCCTCTTTATCTTCTTTCCTCGTCGTCTAGTTGCCCTAGGAAAGAGAAGAGGCATCAGGGTGCAAACTTGATTACCGGCATGTCCACCTTCACGTGATCTAAGTTTAAAACCATGAGACTCCTGAGACAGAGGATCTCTCGGTACTCATTTAAACTTGCGTGTCACGTGTAAGGCGTGTTATATAGTGCATGCCTTTGGCGACCCTGTGTGTATTTCTTGGTGTTTTTGGACTGGCCCGTTTTCTGATCGGTACAGATTCACTGGAAATAGTGCGAGCGAAACTTGTTTCGGCCCTTTCTGTTGCGCGACAAACATAATAATCCAGTCATGTGCAAATCCCCTGTGTCACATTGCCATGTTGGTTTGTCAGTGTTGATGCCAGGATTAGGGCAGTTTGAAACGACAGTAATACCCTAATCTTTTTTTGTTCCGACCGAACTTCCAGGCACTCAGAACTACAGTGGCCAGCCCGTGTTCCGCGTGTCACCAACAGAGGGCGTCATTGGCCCCGGCAAAACGCAGGACATTACCGTGACGTTTCAGCCAGACCACGAGAGCCTGCGTTACCAGGACACGCTCCGCGTGCTACTTATGAATGAAGTGAGATCTTTTGAACGACCTTCAGCAAACATATAAATAAACATTTTTAAAGCAGTATCCAGCAGGAAAATCAGAGGAACTGCTGCTGAGTTACACATATTGTCACTGCAGTGTTATATAATTGTCTTTTTTTTTTTTTAATTATTTGCCATGTGCATGCACGTGTGTGTGTGTTTGTGTGTGCGCGCTCACTAACAGCAGGCGGTGTGTGTGGTGGAGTTGCGAGGCGCAGCTCGGAGCCGTACCATGTTCGTAGGCGGTGGGGACGCGTTAGACGTGTGCAGCGAATCGCTCCTCCCTCACCACATATACAGCACAGGGACGAGAGAACATGCAGGTGCACTGCCTGCCCCGCCCACCTCTGACCTCACATACAACACAGCACCGCGGGACACATCCCACTGTGCTCACACAGTTCACACATGATGCTATCTCACCCTTCTCATCTTTTCCAGGCTGTGGGTATATATAGTTATGTTCATATTTGGGTTTTTCCCATTATACTTTTGGTATTTGAAACAATTGTACTTTACCAGTAGACCTGAGTATAAATATATATTAGGGGAATATTTTCAATCCTCTTTTTTGCACTGTTAAGAAGTGTGTTTCAATGGGGTTTCTGAGAATTTCAGAGTAGTGCCTGATATACTGATATGTTTTATGCCTTCATCTAGAGCTTCAGGTGCAGAATAAGCTTTAGTGGATTCAGTGTCCCTTATAATTAGTCAGACTAAGAGATTATGTGACAGTAAGTTAAGGAACCAGCCATGGATGATGTGTGCAAAAAATATTACTTGAAAAGCTTGAACTTTTAGTTTTTTTCACCCATAGAGAATTATTGTGATTTGAGATGTGACACCCAAACATATATAACTTGTTACCTTCAGTTCTGTTATGTTCTGTGATATATTTTAGTCTTGCAGTATTATTTCATTTGTTCACTAATACTTGAAATCTTTAATGCTTGATTTATGCTCTAAATATGTGTTACGGGCCTACCTAATCCATTTTTTCTCTTTCCTGTTCTCTGTTCTGCTTCTCTCGTTGGCTGACGTACACACACACTCCCAGAGGGTGAGAAGCAGCCCACCCTGGTCCTGCTTACCCTGAGGAGTGTGTACGATAAGGGCAGAATGGCAACAGCAGTACGTGAGTTAGAGGTGGGCTGCATCCGTAGCTCGCAAGTTGCTGCTAAGAAGGTAAAAACCTGCAGACGTTCCTCACGTGTGCCTCTCACGCCACGCGAGTAGCTGCTATGGCATATCATACACACGCACACCTGCACGTTCTCAAAGTTGCCGTGCAGCAGGATTCAGGGCACGTTTTTTTTGTTTGTTTGTTTATATCTTGTAGAATTTAAATGGGGTTAACCCTGCTTCTTCGTTTTACTACCTCCTCTCTGCAGTTGACATCTCCTCCTCTCCTCTCCTCTTCTTTCCTCTCCTCCCTTCACTCTGGCAGAATGTGGAGTTTGTCTGGGAGAACATGGCTGCTCTTATGCAGCAGGGGTTCAGTGTGGAACCCACCCGAGGAAGCGTGGAGGCAGGCCACAGGCGCACCATTACTGTCACCTGGACGCCCCCTTCTGGCCACATTGTGCGTAACAGGATTTAGACTCAGAAATCACAGAAGCCTCGTTTGTTCTGCATGCATGATCCCATTTAATCACAACATGAGAATACTATTAAATTTCCTTCTAGCACACGTATAAACTCCTAGTGAATTTATACCACAGTTAAGTTATAATGCTCATACTGTCTGACGACAGTCAAATAGCCTACAGCATTTAGACATGTCCAAGAGCACTGTGTTTGTGACAGTTTCCTAAGTAGTATAACCTTCACAGATATTGCGATCAAGTAACACAAATAAGTCAGATAAGTAGCGAGTCATACTATTATCATGAGTAAAATCATAAGTAGCAAGTCACACTTTCTACAAATCCATTTGATGGCTATTCTTCACCAATCTTCTGAAATGGATCCATATCAGTCATGGTTTCCTGGCTAATCATGGGTGAGCACTCATCACTTTGTGTTCTGCTGAAATGTATCACCAGGAAAAAAGTTACCGATGCTCTGATGTAAGGTTACCATGGCGTTCATGCCGATTGATGGTAATAGCATGCCGCCAGTCTCCTCCTTACCAGCTGTGATGGCTGACGACTATAGTTTGATATTTCGTGTAATGCCATGTCTCCCCACAAGGCTTACAGTGGGAGTTAATTGGAGAATGATGACATATTCATGACACGTCCCTTCCCTGAAGATCTGAATTGACACAAAGGAATAAAATCAGGATAATTCCCTTTACTGTGTACTGAGGGCCTGAGCTAGATCCATTTAACACACTGGATATCTGGCTTTCTAGAATATTCTGTTCAACACTTCATAAAAATTCCTACAGAACAGACAAACTACTTTTTCTTTTACATTTTTGTGATATTGTTTGTTTGTGTGTGTGTGTGTGTGTTTTGTAGCCCAATGAGGTGGTTCAGGTGTGTGCTCCCCTGACGTTGAAAGGAGATGAGACTGAGGTGTATAGTGTCACCCTCCTGGCCATTGCATCCCAGCACACACACTCTGGATATGCGCTTCAGCCATCTCTCACCCTGTAAACAGTCACTGTTTAGATGGTACCAGCATGTATTTTCTATTACTCTGTAGTCCCCATCTTACAATAAAAACAAGTTTACACACCGTATCTGTCCCAAACCCTGTATTGGTTATGGACACTATATTAAACAATACACACACATGCTCATGTTCATGCACCAATTGTTTTTTCTATAGTTCTTACAGGTTTTCTTGTTTGTCTGTTAAAATTGGACCATGTGTAAGTTCTCCACACACTACACCCCCCATCATCCTACAGGCTGACTGAGAACCTCACCACCCCTACCATTACTTATTACAGAACGACGTAGCACCTCTTATGATTTTAAAGCACGTCAGAGGGATTCTGAAAGCGTACCCTTCGCTCATCAGGCAGCAAGCATTTTCCAGTTTTACAGCTGGGAGGATTAAAATCAGAGCGAGGGAGCTGACTGTTTACCAGCATTCAAGTGTAGGGTGCATGCAAAGGTGAAGGCCTAATCCAGTCGTTTCGTCATAATACATTTTATAATAAATAATGTAAGAGTAATAACTTTATAATAAATAATGTAAGAGTTTCACAGTTTATACTAAGAAAACACGTGTTTTTAAAACAGTGTGAACACATTTCTCTCTCTTGTGTCGTCACAATAGTAAGTCGTAATGCATGTGCAGTTTCGCACAAAAAATCTACAAATCAACTGTATAGCTGTATTTACACTAAAACTTTATCTGGTGTTTCTGATTAGGCCATTAAATTTATTTCAGTTAAGTTAATGTTGCCTCATTGTAACATTGGTAATTAACATTCATCTTCTTGAAAGATGAAGCATTAATAGAAACCTCCCAGCAAACTGGCATGTTTGATCTGACCACCACCTGGAAAGAAGGATATGATTTCTGCAGTATTGTTATGGCTCCTGCGAGCTGGATCCAGTACCGACGTAATCTTCTGAAAACTGGCCGTTTCACGACTTCCACGAGAGTCCCCAGAGTCGAGGTTCACACGGCGGAAACATGCAGATGTAGAACAGCTTTCAGCAGAACTCATGTCCTCGTTCACGACTTGGTGTTGAGCGCCGCTTTACCGTTCGAGATTTGCACTCCTGCTCTGTCCTCGAGGTTCCTCAAGGAACTTCAGACGTGTCCAAAACAACGTCAGCACTCATGCATCTGTGATCACACTTTCTTAGAATTTTTTTGTTTTATTAATTTTGCCTTGGCAACAGTATTTGCTACATAGATCATGATTTTAGGGTATAATGTTTAATGGTTTAAAATATGTTCATTCCCATTCCTAAATTATTTAGAACTACTTTTGCACTGTTAAATGACCATGCTTTAGTTTACACTTATGGATTATATTTAATCTGTATAAAGTTATTTTGCTATTTTACTAATCAGTGCCTTACTCATTTTTGTACATGAAATTAATTTTGGACATTTGTTGAAAAAAGGCAAGAAACCTTTCTTCCAAACATATAATGAACATTATTATCTTATTCTATACTCCAATGCTCACGTTGAGTTTATCTTTGACATTATCCTTCTCACTTGAAGCAAATCATTGAAGTGCACTTACTGTAAATTCATCTATGCCCACGTCCGTGAAGACATAAAGGCTAGATGCACATTGACCTGAATCTACAGAGTACTTGCCTTCCATAAAACTGACAGTACAGAGATCTGTTACTGAATGTCAATATGACATGCTCCAGTTTGACAGCAGGTACCAGTAATGCTGAGGTTCAGCCAATAGGAGCCGTCCATTAGGGGAGAGGCATGTGGTCAGCATTTATGCCAGATTGGAGCGGATTACTCCAAATCAGATTACTGCATCCTGACCCTGCCTGCTATAAAAAGCGAGGTTATTATAAGATTATCAACATACAATATCAGTTGTTTGTTTGTTTTTACAAAACCACATCTCATAGTTCTTATGTGACATTTGTTGTGCTATTTTATTTTATCCCCCTAAAAAAAAAAAAAAATTTAATGCCACATGATACCGCTACTCTCCGGCCTGCAACGAGCCGTACCATAAAGCCGTTGGCTCGGGCCGACGCTCGTCTGCCGAGTCTTTAGGCTGCACGAACCCACCTGACCTGCATCCCCTCTGCCACTACGCCTACACATGTAGTCAGCACTTCAAAGGTGCGCCTATAGCGCCAACGGGACGGAAACAAACGCCATTTCACTACGTTCTGAACCTGATCGTCGGGCACGCTGCACCAAAGCCTCGCAGGTCGTTACACTACACGAGATTTCGGCTACGTTCAGAAGGCCTGCTGCAGTGCTGCACGGTTTATCCTTTGCTCCACCTATTTAAAACATGGAACTGATTTACGAGTGCAGCATGGCAGTACTTCCTAAATCCACTTGGTGGACACAACCGCTTGGTGAAGAAGTAGCGGCATAGCATCCAGTATAAATACGAAATTCTGTCATAAATATACTATGTGCATTTTACTGTAACAATTTCCACTGCATATTCTCTGAGCAAGTGCATGTTCTCTGTTAGGGTGCAATTTAATATATAAGTGCCGGCTTCCTTCACAGCACCTACATGTGTGTGGCAGTAATAACTAGAGCAGCTTGCTAACGGGATCCCAAGGGACACGTTGCAAACCTACCCAACATACAAATGCATTTAGAGGAAAAATCACAGACAACTAAATCTCACAATGGTTCAGATTCGCTGGAGATAGCAGTTCTTTCCAAGTGAGTCTTAATCAGATGTCAGATCTGGCTAATCAGATGCTGGTGCTGCAGTACTTTTATTAGTAAGTAAACAGATATTATTCGAATACACTAATTTTGCTTTGTTACAGAGTGACACGAGTGGTAGGTCAGAATGTCAGCTTTAATTTGAATGTATTTTCACAAAGCATAAAGCCTTGATATATATCAACTGCTTTTCTAGGGATCTCAAATAAACTGCAAATGAACAATAAGTTATTCTTTAATAAAACGGTCATGTTTAGTAGCAGTATCTCTGCAGTCGATGTCCTGACGTCTGTGGCTAATAGACAGCACCAGATACTGGGTATCTTCCCTAGTGCTGGTCTGCCTGGTCTGTAATGCAGCCGTTTTCACTTCCTGCTTCTTTCAGGGGCTTTTCGCCTTTGGCCTAGTCTCGTAAGTGAAAGGCATGCTTAATGGGTTTCGGGTTGGCACATTGTTTTGGCCAATCCCGAACATCCCACTCTTTGGACGTGAAAACCTCTATTGTTGATTTTGATTTTGCAGAGCGCTTGTTGAATATAGAAGGTAAAATGTCCCTGTGAAACGATCCTGCCATTGTGCATCTGTCATTATAAAGGCAAATCTAGTTATCATTGTTAACGTGGTTGTTAGGACTCAGTATTACTGGTTGGTTAGTATTCCTAACCACCTGATTTACTTTCTTCCATTACATCTGCCAGGTATTTAACATGAGTCTAAATACACTTTAACTTAGTCCAAGGAAATTTGTATTACCTGAAATTTGCCCACAAAAAATAAGTGATGGCCCATATCTTTTGTAAGTGTTTTTGTTTTGTAGGAAGATGCTGGAGTTCTGCCTTGCCTCTCTCTTTTTTATGTCATACTCTAGGGCCCTTGCACTTGAGGGTGTTGCCCCACCCTAACTAGAGAAAAACTCCTAAAAGAGGTCCCTGTTGATGCTCCCATCTCCTTGACAGAGTGTTTGTATGCAGGATGCTAGCGGCCCTCTAGGCCCTCTGGGTAATGAATCAGGGTATATTGTGTTCCAGGTCTCTAAGTAACAGCGCTACCCAGCTCGCCTCTATGTCTCCACGGAGTAATATCTCACTCATGCTGCTGGCGATAATTAGCTATGGGTTGGAGCCTGACTCCCTCCACTGCCTCCCTCAGATCAGCCTGTGGTCCCCTGACTACCTGCCTTTCACTTGTTCCTTTTGTTTTTCTCACAGAGGTACATCGGCCCTCGCATGTAGCCCTGCAGCACTCCCCCAGTGGGGTGGGTCAGATTGTGTATTGACACGAGGCAAGCGTGTAACAGCACAATTAGACACTTTTAAAGTTGCACATATGATGCAACCAACGTTCTGCGTGATGTGCATCTGCCGCCACTGTTCACTGAGGCACTTTCCGTAGTAAACTTGGAGAGTTTAAGCATAATTAATCTGTAATATTACAAATCAAGCAGAACTATAGTATATTAGCACACACAATACACAGTACCTGTTGTGTACTGAAGGAAGTCAAACATCACAATAAATGGGAAAAACATAACTTTTTTTTCCTCAATCTATTTCTCAAAAGAAATGGCATCTACCAAGGTTTAGATAGGCACAACAAGGTAATCTCATACGTCATATATGTCTATGTTATATTATACATTTTGCTATATATATAATTATGGCTAATATTTTCCATAATATATGCTTTTAGCTATGGTAGGACTTCACAATGAAAGAACATGGAGACAGAGTTTAACTAAAATATTCAAAGGAGATAAGTGGTTAGAATATGACTGAATTAAGTGTGGTGGGTTTTGACTTTCAGATAGGAATAAAATTAATAAAGTTATTGGTTAAAAACATGTAAACTAACCAAACTGTTTTTGTGCAAGAGTTTGATGTTTACTAAAAGTGGGCCTGAAAAAAATGTGCCAGGCAGTTATGTTTTCCTACACAATAATAATTAAAAAAAGGAGATAAAATTTGTCATGCAAGCAAATGTAGGCATACCAGAAATAAAATAAATGGCCACCTTCCAGTTAGTTGTGTTACCAAAAAAATATATCCACTACATGTAGGTTTCATCTTTAATAATGTAATAATAGGCTCTTTCTTAGAACAAGCTGTAAGAGACCATTCATTAAAACATTTAATTATGCAGAAATTAAAATTAATTCTAGGAGCTAGTTCTGGGGTCTTTCCCAGCTCTCAAGATTAAGAATATTTATAATGTAGAAGCAACTTGCCAATTATGAGATTGATAATGGGTGATGGATAAGAACGTAACATTGTTTAGTGATTTAACACTATCGTATTTTATTTGTATTTAAGCAAAGTATAGTTTCAGATATGAAGCAACTACGAGTTGACCAACGTTATGGAAATTAAGTATAAAAGATTAGGCCCATGATTAAGTTAAAAAATATGCTTACATTCAATAGCTGAAATCAGTTTTGAGTTTACGTAGTGACGCAGCCAAAGCGTGGGGTTTCCCAGACCTGAGAGCAGGGTTACCGCGCCCATCTCTGCTGTTTGATGGCCGGAGGAAGCGCTTGAGATACTGTGGTGAGAAGAAAGAAAGACTAGGATAGAACGACAGTGGGAGAGAAAGGAAGGCTTAATCTGGATAGGGGCTGGAATAAATCGCTTTTATCTGAAGCAGCTGCTTTACAAGAAGAGCTTCTATTTAAGTACAGTTAACCCCCCAAATTATATTTTGCTGCCGTGAACCCTGCCCTATCTTTGCGCCTGTGTGCCGGTGTGTTCCCTTGGTGTATCGAAAGCTGGGTTCGGGGAGTGCCGCTCCTGGGTAGCTTGTTAGCTCGTCTGCGTGCTGGTTGGAGAGAAGGGGAGTCTATCTTCGGTGTTTTCCAGTCAATGCGATATAAACGACGGATTCCCACGACTGAAAACGGGTAAGACGTCGTTTGGATGTTTTTAAATAAACTTGATATTATCCCTCAATGAATTTGCCACTGCTAAATTATAGCTGCAGAAAGCTAGCTAGCTAATTGGGTTGATAGACTTCCCTGGCTGTATGTGCTATAACGGGGGTGGGGGTAGCTGTTGGTAAGATAAGTAAACAGATGCGTAATTGGAAATATCTAATTAAATAGCTAAGTAGTTATTCTAACATTTGGATAACTTTTTTTGCACAGCAGCTGGTCTTAACAGTCAGTGCAGTATCTGATAGAGCGTTGTAAAATCACCGTCATGTGCCAGAAATATTTAGCTAGCTAGCAAGCAAGCGTTCAATCTTGTCGGGTTTACAGCACCTTCTGTGTTGGCTAGAGATACTTAGCGTAACAAGCTAACGTCTGTCTTCATTCAGATTTCAGTTGCATAATCCCGCCAGTGTGTGACTATTTTACGGAGGATTATTTCAATTTCTGATAGCACTGGTAACCTCATTAACTAGCCACCGGTTCTGCACATTTTTCTTAAATATATGCACGTCCACCATTCGACCTTTTTCTGGTGTAGAGGTGTTCCATATTGGAACCAAGTAGGTTAGCCATTGACAGCTAAGTTAACCTAACTAAAACGATTATGTCTAGCTATGTCTTAATATATTAGCTAGACAATATATATTTTTTGAAGAATCAAACACGATTGTTGTGATTGCCACAACAGTGGACTTCGCATACATCGAATACAGTACATAAAGATGCAATAACAATTAAAACGACACTGAAAATGGCTACTTCTGTAGAGAAGGATAAAGCCCAACACCGCCACCCCCACTTTTTCCTGGTCCTGCGCGAGCTAGCTTGCTACCCTAGTGTACAACCTACACTACAAGATTTTTGGTTGTATAGCGACCAGAAAAAGATTGAAATCAGGGCGTGTGTTCGAGAATCTTGTAATATGTTACTGGACTCGTAACGTTATGGCTCGGTTATGTGTAATGGATCAAGATTTGTTTTTCTTTATATTACATATTCCACAAGGGACGCCATAACACACTAATCTTGGCACATTTAAGAGCAGTCTGAACTCTGCATATTTTTTCCCCATAGTGCCATGTACAAAGAGCAAAGCAGGGTTAATCGCGTACTGGAAATGGACGAACGTGTCAGTTTATGCAGTTATTGGCTGGATTAGCCACCATATTGCCGTTGCGGTCTCCGCTACATTTAGCTTGACTCACACTGGGCAATTTGAATGTGGAACTTTATGAAAAGTATGGAGACGGTCGCAGGGATGGATGATGCCCGCATCGACCAGAACCTGACTGACAGCTTAATGTCAGACTCGCTTCGTATTGTCAGTGGTCATTTTAAGAATTCGTCTCGAGGCTGAGTTCCGCCAAGAGCTAGTGAATCAGCGAATAATCGGGGCGTATTTAAGCAGCGCTTAAACCGAGCCTCTGCTTTTAACGATCTAGAACAACTTAATTATATTTCCGCAATCGGTTTAACACAGGTACAAATCTCTGCATTTGTGTCTTGTAACTGTATGATCTGCCACTTCGAATGCATTGTGGTGGAAATAAGCAGCATTTTTAAATGAGGAAGCAACTCATCCCAGTGTTATGAACTGAAAGGTAGAAATGCATTGACAAGGGAGGGGGAATTCTAACTGGAATGAAAAAAAGAATGTCAAAGGCAAAGCCCTGTTGCATGATTTTGCTTCTCGGCGCAGCAAGCCAGTGGTTATATCGCAGACCAGAACGCCGAGTGATATCGTTCTGAGGGTGGTAGTAACACTGTAGCGACCACAGTCATGGGTGTGAAACATTCGCTTGTGTAGGAGCCGTGATCGATCGAATCATGTTGGGTCCATTTTTAATACTTGTACTTTGTATCTTTCGCACATGACTGCGAAACTTTCCTCGCGATCTTGTAACCTAATGTGCTTGTTCACAATGATGAATTCATCCTGCGCGTGCCCCCTCCCAGAATGAATGGGTCCCTGTATTCTCGACCTAAGCAGCTGCAACGAACAAGATGGCGTTTGCAGCGTTTTTTTTTCCACACCGATTTCCTCCGACCGGGGAAGACAACGGTTAGCTTGGGCATTGTGGTTACTTGGAAGTGCCATTTTAGAACAATATCCATCGAAATTGTCCTCAGATGTTTTGTGAAACGCGTTTTTGTATGTCTTTTTCTAATCTGAAAGCGAGCGAGACGTGTTAATAGCAGCATATTTAGGACAACATGGAGGGGCATGGGGCGGAATAATAGTTTTTTTTTTCTAGAATATGTAGGCTATTTGAGGACGATTTCTTTCATTTTTCAAATTTAGCAGTGTCCTTACCATACATGTCTATATTATTTAATAGCGTATTACCCTTTGAGGAGTGAAATAAATATAAAAATCCATTTGGCAACACTCATTTGAGTGGTTGCCCATCACGAACTGCTGAAGGAGAAAAAAATTAACTTGAACAGAAATACACGAGTTGAACAAATATTGCTAATATATTTATTTGTTTTTAAGATTTAAGTCGTATATGCCAACAAGATGGGCACAGTTCAGATTCTTATGGTGATCTTACACATTATTATTCCAGGAAGTGACAACTGACACATTTCCCAGTTTTCTCTCTGGTCCGTAACGTGTGCTAAGTCACACATGACTTGAGGTTCTATACACGTTTAGACAAGACATTGTTTGCCCAACAGTTGTGCACATGCATTCATGTCGAGTGAGCAGGACCATTGGTCTTGATGTCCTTGCCCTGAAATAACACTTGTTCTGAAGTGCCTTTTACAGATGCGTCACAGTGCGATAC
>JAOXYF010000016.1:5350177-5368347 GCA_028565775.1 Sternarchorhynchus goeldii
ATATCTATCTATCTATATCTGAGTAATTGGGTAAGAAAACTCCACAGCTCTGGACTGTTTTGGGCACTTGTGCAGTAGGGTTTTATAGGCTGCCATGTTTATCAGTACGACCCTCCAGTGCAGTTAAAGGGGACCTGGCCGTCCCAGTGAAAGCTCAAGATCCCTTTCTGTTACATGCACTGTAGACACATTTAGGGGCGGGGCCACAGGGAACTCTCTCAGAGGCACTCAAAGCAAAGCAGTGTGCACAGGCATGAGTGTATTTGTGTCAATCTTTGTATCTTTGAATATTTTTTAGTAGTTGTACTGCTACATAATTATTAGATCCCAAATGTTTGAAAACTTGCCACTTAAGGTCACAATTACAAAATTGTATAATCAATCGATAAGCTTCTCTTTCTCTCTCACACTGCTTGCCTCTCTCTAACTCCAGCATTGGGGTGAACAGGGTTCATGCTGTATGTGTATAGAACACTGCTACTTCACTGCAAGAAGAATAGGAACGACATACATGTTAAAGTGGACCACTTTAACGTGAATTGCTTGGCCAGGTACAATTAGAAAAGCCTCTTAGTTTCCACACTGAGCTTTTCTACCATACCTTCTTCTATTTTTGGTGAAGTGGCAAAAGACCTTTGCAGAAAGATGATTTAAAAAAAAAAAAAAAATCTTAGCCCAGTTTGGTCCTTCAAAAGGAGTCAGTTTCAGCAAGACGTTAATTTCCGTGGCAACAGAGATGGTTAGATCAGTTTCAGTTTGATGGTTTGAGACTTTGACGAAGACGGCGTTTGTTTACAGGCAGCTCGCTCTATTAAGGCATCGCCCACCTCTGAGTAAAGGAAGCCCCTTACAATCCCATTTCCTTCCTGCCTGCCTACAGCAGGACGAAATGAATCTGTCCCTCGGCAGCCTGGAACTAGCCACTAATATGAACAGTCCCCCGGAGAACCGAACGAGCGCGACATGGTCCTGAATCTTCGTGTGTGCGAGCGTGCGTTTGCTGGTGGGGGTGCATCATTGTGCTGAGATGACTGAGCTGATATGCATCACTGGAAAATGTGAAGCCCTGCTTCCACCCTCTCCGCTGAAGCCATCCACCGCTTGACTAAAAATAGTGCTGAGAGAGAGAGGAGGGGGCTGTGCAGAAGAGCTTGGGCTCTCCTTTTTTTTTGTTCTCCCCCTCCTGTTCTCCCCTACCTCTGTTCTCCTCTCTCGTTCCCTCTCCCTCTCTTCCCTTCCTCTGTTCTCTCTCTTTGCCTCTCTCCTTTCTTGCCTTTTACCTCTTCTCTCACTCTCTCATGTTCATTTCTGCGAGATCGAGGCTGGGTTGACCAGTGCCGCAGTCTCTACACTCTATAACAAGCCACCGCTAAACTGACAGCCGCACGGCCCAGTCTCTCTCTTCCAGTCTCTCTCTTCCAATCTAGAGAATGGGTTTCGCTTCTCTCTGCCTCGATCCTGTAACAACCCAACCAGCCGAAGAGCAGAACGAGCTTCAGCCAACGCATATTAACACATTAGTGCTCTCGAAACCCTGTTTCCTTCCCCCATGAAACATACGAACGATTTGATTGGTTAGCTGGCCTTTTCGACAGGCCACGGCTTGATCGAGTGGAAGGCCATATTCAGGTCGTGGGGACCCTGGGGGGGAGGTTGAAGATGGAGAGGGAGATGGCGTTGACCCCCGCGGCTTCTAACAGCCACGGGGAGTATTAGCAATGTTGTCATGACACATATCACCTGGATTACGTTGGATTTAAGTCACATTGTCTAAACACAGACGCAGTTGGCCGCACTGACCAATCAGTGTGCAGCATTTTAGTGCGGTGCGGTTAGGTGTTCATTGGATGTAGTGTGCATTCAGAAGGTCCTTGGCCATCGAACATTAAGGATCTGTATCTATAATAAAGGGGAAAAGGTAAGATTTGGTCAT
Organism: Sternarchorhynchus goeldii; assembly: GCA_028565775.1. Lineage (NCBI taxonomy): Eukaryota > Metazoa > Chordata > Actinopteri > Gymnotiformes > Apteronotidae > Sternarchorhynchus > Sternarchorhynchus goeldii. Next base: position 5,352,111 of record JAOXYF010000016.1, read on the forward strand.
GCAAATAATTGAGATGGAGAACCTGGAGGCTTATAAAGTAGCACAAAGTAGAGTCGTCACAGAGTTGTGATTAATTTGTCTAGTTTTAGCCAGACTGTGTGTTAGCTGTTGCTACAAATGGCCTTTGGTTTTGCAGAAAGATTTCAGGCAAATTTACACACAAATTAAGAGTGTGTTTAGTTTTTTTTTGTTTGTTTGTTTTTTTACATTTACAGAAAATGTAAAGAAAGCTGTGGTGACGAATTGGTTGTGCCTCAGGTTTTGGTTAATTTAATGGTTAATTTACCCAACTATCCAAACATACTGACTAGCAACTGACACCTGTCAGTGTCTGTGGAGGTGGGAGAGAAATTCAGTCTCTTTTCTGGGATTTTAGAGATGCCGCACACGTTTCCAAACGGGAGGGTGCGAGTGAAAGTGTTAGCGGTAAGCGCGTTGGATTTGGGTCAGCAGGAGAGCCGCTGCTTTTGGGATCATCAGCAGATTGGCCGTTAACCGGATTTGCGCGGACGAGCTGAATCAACTGTGTCCCTGGATTACTGGAGTGACATTGGAGCGAAGGGAAGGGGGACAGACCGAGCTGTGTTACCTGCCCACCTCTCTCTCTCTCTCTCTCGTGGCAAGTTGGCCCGACAGACTTTCGCCCACGTTTTTCAGGTAGCTGAAGAAAGGTTGTGATTTTTCACTCATCCTCGGGTGTTGCCTCACGCGTGCCTGCACTTATGGGCTGTAAACCTCCATGGTTCTTTTCAATTGTAAAACCCCGTTCTCCACCCTGCCGCTAGCCACGAGTCAGCAGACGTAGCCGTGCTGAGGCCCGCCAGCCGGGGCCTAGTCTTGCCCGCGCCCGTCCCGCTTCCTAAACGTCCTCTACTCTGCACCGGCGCACAGGCTAGCTGCAGAAGTCCTGTTGCTTAGTAACAGCTTCGCGGGTTGGCAGGGACACGGGCGGGTTGTCTCCAGAAGCCAGCAGAGAGAGAGCAAGCCCGCGGTGCCCGTGTGTGCGGACTCATGCAGCACGTTTCGTGTCGCGGGGCGAGCTGGAGAAGGGTGGGGCGGGCGGAGCAACCGCAAGCCCCTCCCCCCACCTGTCAGATGCCATATGTTCTCTTCACACGACTCTGGCGCATTCTGGCTGGCCGATCGGCTCACTCAGAAGTTTTTTGGAGGGGGGTTGGGGGGGGGGAGGGTGTTGCTTTGCTGAAATTTCTGTGGAACGGTGCCTTGCAATATCATCCTTTCTTTCAGTACGTTTGTGAAGATTGTCAGCACCTCAGCCGATGTAGGTGTTGCCGTAATGTAGCAAGGTGTTTATTCTGTAGCTACAAAATAAAACCGTTTCCATGTGGAGTAATTCCTGTCATTTACAAAGGATCATTCCACTCAAACTAATTGAAATGACAACAGGTTGATTACGTTCAAAGGATTTGTAAGTGGATATTCTCACTGACCACTGTATCTCCTAAAGCTGATGGTGTAGGCTTGACCGAACCTTCTCTCTCTCTCTCGCTCTCATTATCTCTCTCATCTGTCTGTCTCTCTCTCTCTCTGTCTCATCCTCAGATCTGTGAGTGACCCAGTGCGCGGCAGGAGTGAAGCACATCATTTAGCAGAGGAAAATGAGCGAACTCGACCAGTTACGTCAGGAGGCTGAGCAGCTGAAGAACCAGATCAGAGTGGGTCCATCTCACACACACACACACACACACACAGACCTCTGCACAACACACACCTTCGCATGCGCACACCAGCTCTGTTCAACAAATATGCCACTGATGACGCTTATAGCAGAACATAGCTGGATCTGTCCAGAGGATTGGATGTGGTTCGCCACACAGCTGTACATCATGACTTCATGTAGTATGTATGTTTTTATATCCATGCGTGTGTGTGTGTATAAACTTGTAATAGTCAACTGGAGGGAGGGTAGCACGGAAGGAGATTACCGTACAAGGGGGGGGGGGGTCTTGCCTAAAACAGGGTTTTCCTTCGATCAGCACATGGGAGTAGTGGAGCACACTCTCCCACAGTCAGGCCAGGTCCTGGAAGAGGAGATGGAGCTTAACGGGAAACGTTCAAATTTCATGCAGCCTCTATAGCCTCTCTTGGTGTGCGTTAGGCTCTCTCTGATGGATCTCTCGCTACCCACAATGCTCAGTGACGAAACACGAAGGCATTCAGTTTAAGACCGTCTCCTAGAAGATCATAAATGGTATGGGTTTTATAGAAGTTCAGCACTCAGGAACTCGAACATCAGTCCACTCTGAGCCGATAGAGTGAGCGTCCCGCCAAGGGGCAAGACCTTGCCAAGCGTGACGCGTGTTCTGTTTGTGCAGGACGCGAGGAAAGCATGTGCCGACGCCACCCTGTCTCAGGTGAGAACCGCACGCCTCCACACCTTTTCGGAGCAGAAATGCAGCTCGGCTCCGGCCTCACACCCAGCTCTCGCCCTGCACAGATCACAGCCAACATCGACCCCGTGGGGCGGATTCAGATGCGCACCAGGCGGACGCTCAGGGGTCACCTGGCCAAAATCTACGCCATGCACTGGGGGACCGACTCAAGGTAACCGCGACCGACCGCGCACCAACCCCCCGCGCGCTTAGGCGTCGAGAGGCACGGGAAACGCGCTGCACTTTATTCTGCTGTCCCTGCGACACGGGAGCAGGCTTGCGGAAACCCTGGCTCTCCGCGTAGAGGCGCGCGCACAGACCCCGTGTACTTCAGGGGGTAGATTAGCTGTCTGCAGGTGAGAACGCTCCCCCGCCTCCCCCTCCCCATCTCTACTTTGTCTGCAACTAATAGGTTCAGGTGGCCAACGAACCATGTCCTGCATACGACTGAAGATCTGACTCGTTTCAACCCCAGAATGATGCTTCCAGGTTGAGATATTTGGGGGGGGATATTTGGTTTTGTTGTTTGTTTTGTTTTGATTTCTTTAAAAAAATAAAAAAAAAGTGCTCCTTTTGTCGTGTCTCGAGGCGGTGTGATGAGGCCAAAATAGCTTCCTAATTATGACGGGGCCTGTTCTGTGTCATGGACAAGTAGGTTGTGGCCCCAACACTAATTGCACTCCTTCGAAGTTTGGAGAGATGGTTTTCCTTGACCTTAATTTGTAACGTTAGACAGGTCAGGTAAGGCCGGCGGATAATTATAGCCAAGTTTTCTTCCGCCCAAACCCTGGCCTTCGTTCTGTCGAGATGGACTGTACCCTGGAATCCGGTCAGCCGATCCAAACCATTGTATTGGTTGCCTTGTTTTAGATGTAGATGAATGTAGTAACTCTACAGGAGGTGGGAGTCGCTGGGTTAAGGTCGGACAGGTAATACTGGAAAATCTCAGCTAAGCACTTTATTTCTGAGCGGCAGCGAGTGTAGCTCTGCTCTGTTATACACAGTTATAGCTCCAAACTTTCTCTTTTGTTAGGGGTTGGGGGTTGTGACATGGTGGCAGTGGGTCTTCTGACCAAGTTCAGCAAGCTGGGTCCTCTTCCTCTGGCTTTTTGTTGGTCCGGCTCGTGTAATGTGACGAACGCCTCTATGCTGATCTTCTGTGGGAAGGTTTGCACCGTAGCCTTGGCAACCTGTTCCTGACCCCTCCCTCGTGCAACAAAAGCCATTATGCGGGCGGCTTTGCATATTCCAATTACTACAAGCAGGAAGCGTTATGCAGCCGCGTAGCGTGCCCGTGATCCGAGCATTTTCTACTCCACCGGTTTTGGGTTTCCTGCATATCGGAGCGCAGTTCAGTCGCAAACACTGGGGAATATCTGGCCCTAGTGCCAACGGGCTCCCAGGGACCTGAATTGCACGTGCGCTCCGGAATCCCTGAACTCGAACTCTGAATTCCGCAGCCTGGACGGACGGGGCCTGGTCTGGTCCGGCCGGCCCTTGCGCCGGCGGTTGAACCTGACTGACGTATCCCACCTGTCTCTCTGTTTCTGTAGGCTCCTAGTCAGTGCTTCCCAGGATGGTAAACTTATTATTTGGGACAGCTATACCACAAACAAGGTAAGCAGACGCTTCTGTGTGTGTCGGGGTGAATAAATACTTGCATGTGATCCCGAGGGTTCCTGTTGTGCGTCCTCTCCATCTTTACTCTCATGTTCTGTACTGATCATATACCACAGTATTGGTGGATTTTCATCCCATTTTGACCCAATTTGTTTGACCGTTGTCAAGTAATAACCTGCAGAAAAAAGCAGCCTTTTCCTCATAGATGTTCCATTCAATTCCTCGTTTCCAAAGCGAACTTCTCCCTCTCGCTTGCCCCGTCCCTCTCCCTCCAGGTGCATGCCATCCCGCTGCGCTCCTCGTGGGTGATGACCTGCGCGTATGCTCCGTCCGGCAACTACGTGGCCTGCGGAGGCCTGGACAACATCTGCTCCATCTACAACCTGAAGACCCGCGAGGGCAACGTGCGCGTCAGCCGCGAGCTGGCCGGCCACACGGGTACGGGGCCACGCCCACGCCGTCGGACCCCGCCCAAATCGGCAGGCCCCCGCCTTCTTTCCCCCACTAGCCCAATAGCAGCGACGCTGTAGCATATTCCGCATTGGACTAAAGCCAACTTGGCCAGTAAACGTAAGGGTGGAGTCGTCCTCCTGCGGGCGGGTGCCGGCCGACCTGCACGTCCAGCGGCGGTGACGTGCACGGCTTCGTCCTGAAGAGTCTTAACTGCTCCTCACCCTCTGGTCCATGTAGAGTAGAGGAGGCCTGACCTGCTCACCTGCAGCTCTGGAGCTCCCTTTTATTCGTTCTTTCTTTAAGTCCTGTTTTAATCTCGTGAAGAGCTTGGCTATTGGCTGATAAGGACGTGCTGTTGCAGTGCAACCGAAGCCAGAGACTCTGTGAGCTAGTGACTTAAGAGGTGAACCATGTCTATCATGGAGAGCATAGTTTCCTATTCAGTCTGGTGGCATTAAGTAAGGCTGGCTTGTTTCTTTTCATCTTTTTATTTTAGATGTTTGTTTATTTCTTTAATTTGAACGTTCCCTCTCTGTCTGGGCTCCTGCAGAACATCATCTCATTCTGTGCCTTCTGGTTTCTCACAGGTTATCTGTCCTGCTGTCGTTTCCTGGACGACAACCAGATCGTCACTAGCTCAGGCGACACCTCCTGGTGAGTGGGGAGTAGTGCGCCAACGCTGCCTCTGGCCATTTGCATCAGAGACAGACACTGACATAGACGTGATGCACCTGACTGTGCAGACTCACGCAAGATCACTTGCATCTCGACAGTTTGAATATCCTGCAGAGAAATGCTAGTAGTTAATTGTTTCAAAAAGCCAAGTTATTTCTAAACAAAGCGTCTTTAGTAAGCACTGAATGATTTTAGGCTTTGATCCTTCATGCACGAGCCACTCTCTTAAAGGAAAGCATCTCTTTCCCTCATAACTGTGACCACGTGACAACAAGAGATGGTCATTAGCTGAGATACAAAGACTTCAGTGAGTGTTGCATTCCAAAGAGTTTGAAATGGTTTCAGACCTGGCGGGCATTACCACGTAGAAACCAGGAGGGGGCGCGTCCTCCTTGCAGCCCCGTCAGTCTCTCCCCGTTCTCTGAACCGTTGTCTGTGGCGTTTCCTCTGCAGTGCTCTCTGGGACATCGAGACCGGGCAGCAGACGACCACGTTCGCGGGTCACACCGGTGATGTGATGTCACTGTCCCTGGCCCCGGACACCCGCCTCTTCGTGTCGGGTGCCTGCGACGCCTCCGCCAAGCTGTGGGACGTCCGGGAGGGCATGTGCCGACAAACCTTCACCGGCCACGAGTCCGACATCAACGCCATCTGCGTACGTATCCGCCCACCCCGCGCCGGCGCCGGCCCCTCCTCCATCACCTCCGCCGTGGTGACACCTCCCTGTTTCTCGTGCAGTTCTTCCCCAACGGGAACGCGTTTGCCACGGGTTCGGATGACGCCACCTGCAGGCTGTTCGACCTGCGTGCCGACCAGGAGCTGATGGTGTACTCCCACGACAACATCATCTGCGGCATCACCTCCGTGGCCTTCTCCAAGAGCGGCCGCCTGCTCCTCGCCGGCTACGACGACTTCAACTGCAACGTGTGGGACACCCTCAAAGCCGACCGTGCAGGTCAGTACCTGGGGCTCGTCGGTCCAAAGACGTTTGACGGTCAACAATTCAGAACTTTAGCCAAAAATAAAGCCCCCACCCCAAGGTTTAAGCAAGTACAAATATGTACATGCACGGCTCCAGTGTTTATTCACGGTGAAGTTGCTACATGAGTTGTGTAACATGACGACATACTGTGTGTTCATTAATAGGATTGTGGCCATTTCTAGACCACAGTCAATACTAATACTTGTGAGGACCAGGGGATGTACGGAGGATACCGGCAGGTGCGGTGTGGGTCTCCAGTGCTGCCAAACTGGAATTTGCCACCCTCACAATTTAGCGATTTTATGACTCTTTATATTCTTTGTTTTAGACAAACAACGGTTAAATATTTTTAAATGGTTGCGCCAAAATGTGTCGTCACATTTATCCATGGCAAACACTGACACACGTTGTAATAGGACTTGTACATAATACAATACTGATGTCTTACCTTAAAATTGCATGAGCTCACATCATGTTGCTCATTACCCCTGCTGTGTCTTCACTCAGTGCTTCTGAGCAGAAAGCACTTTCCTCTCACACACACGCATACACACACGTGGGAGGAGAATTGCGGACCCCACCCACAACGTGTGTGGTGTAAAATGTGGCCCACCCACCAGCAGTGTACCTACTCCAGTGGTATGCGTAGATGAGTGAGGTTTTCCTGCTAACAAATCACCGTTAACAGGTTATTAATGATTATGGTTCTATAAAAAATTGATGTAGCTGTGTACCCCCCCACTCCCCCACTTTCCTCAGAGTACGATAAGAGATTAAGACTATTTAAGCCCTTAACATGCTTTTGTTTTTCCAGGTGTCCTGGCAGGCCATGATAACCGTGTTAGCTGCTTGGGTGTGACTGATGACGGGATGGCAGTGGCCACAGGCTCTTGGGACAGCTTCCTCAAGATCTGGAATTAAAGCCTTGAGGTGAGCTCTTTACCACTCCTCCCCCCCCGGTGCCTCTCGATCTCACCTGCGTTACCCTCGTACGAGAGTGCCCTCGCTGAATCCCATTTCTCCTTTCTGCACTCGTGCTCAACAGCTCAAAGCCTGCACTGTACAGCAGCCCAGAGTCGAATTTCACCACCAGCAGTCGTTGACTACTGGTGGAGAATGCAAGGGAATGCAATAACCAGGCAGGCCATCTCTGGCCCACATACGCCCGTTACAGGTGCCGATGTGAACAGTAGCGTGTTCAGGGAATTTGCCCATTGTTGACCAGGTTTTTCCAGTAATCAAACTACTGTACAGGAAGTCCTAATAAGTTGACTTTTGCAGGGCTGTAGAGAGTAGTTAGCTTATTACTTCAGAAGGACTCTAACCCCGTCCTGGAGAGCGGGTGAGCAGCGGCCCCAGAGAAATGCGGGTCAATGGGTTCACTTGCTATGAGGAAGGAATGCAGCACAGTTACTGCTTCCTTCACCCTGCAGTGCCAGCAGCACCGAGCCTCTGCTAAAGTCCAGTGCCAGCCAATCGTCTGTGGCCTGGGTTGGCTGCTAGTCGTCGCCTGTTGAAACTCATGTAAAACCTGTTCTGCAATTAAAAACGATGATAATACTGTAAAGGTTAAGTCTGGCTTGTTTTGGATTAGAAACCAACTATAGTGTGTAAGAGCAACTCGAAACGCAATCTTGGTAAACCTTACGCTGCTGTGTTATTGATTCTGTGGGATGGAAACTATTAATAATGCCAGTTTGCATTCCCACATCCCCATGTCTGAAACCCTGCTCTCATTGCTCCACCCAGGAAGTTGACTTTCACTTTGAAATGCCAGCATGCACAGACATTCTCCTTTACTTGTGGTTCCTGACTTCGCACCATAGACCAGACCAAAATCGACACATTTCAATTGTCTTGTGAACTGGGATTGGATGGGTGGGGGGGGGGCGGTGCTGATTGTTCATGGTCACATGCATCATGAATGTCCTCTTGGAACTTTTGCATAGTAAAAAGAACATGGTGCATTTAAACTCTTTGTGAAAACTTCCTTATAGTGGCAAGTTCACGGCAAATATCCTTGTCCGCAGGAATAATTAATTCTGATGGTGAAGAATTGACTACACAACTAATTACTAAGTACCATGCTCTCGGTACCATGTTCTCGCCATATTTTGTGATGTGATGGTGATCAGCATTTGCTTATCAGTGCATTTTTTTCTTTCGTTCTGAGAACTCAATGGTCTTGTCTTTAAGCGCAGGGTGCTTGGATTTGATGTGGCGAGGCAGTTTTGAGTATTTCCTTGCTTCGTTAGTGCGCGTCTCCACACACGTACAGAGCTGGAGCGCGCACTTCTGTCGCGTTAAAGCTGCACTTTAGGTATGACTCGTCCTATTTTCGTTTGAACAAAAGCTTTTTCGCAAGTTTCAGCTGCGGCTGTTTTTATTTATTTATTTATTTATTTTTATCCGGCGGCCTTTTATACCGCCTACCTCAGAAGAGACGCTCAAGCAACGCGTGTGTACTCATTTTTCGCTAGCGGTGAGCCCAGCAGAAGCTGTTCCAAGTGCGAGTATAGGACTAAACCACAGACTAGCTGTATAATAACAGTGTGCCAGCTAAACGCGTTTACGTTCACGCTCGGCGTCCTGTTACGGTGGGCGTGGAGCACTGGCGGAGTGCGCAAACTTCACTGGGAATACAGACGCTGCAGAAAACAGCCGTGTAGCCTATGATCTAGTACATTATTATTTTACCTTTTCCGAGTCTTCCTTTCTTGCTCTAGGGCAGGCGTTTGAGTGAACACTGTGGGGGGGGGTGGTTATTTCACAGCTTGATGTTTGAGTTAGCAAGGTACCCGTGTATACATGCCAGAACACACTTTCCTCAGATTGTCCCTATTGTACTTATCCATACAAGGCTGTTTTGGATACTGTTCTTTCAGTGAGATTAACATTTCAGAGCGACTAGTGTTGCCCTGTGTTTGTTACTTTGGCGCTGCAGCAACTAAGTCGTCGTGAGCGCCTCTGCTGCCACCTGCTGGTGACATGTTATGATATAACGCCAGGAAATGATGCTGGTGTGGCGTAACCAGAGAATTTCTCGATAGGAAGACCTCCCACTTCCTGAATTCTCCCGGATTTCAGTTTCAGCTAGAGGGCGCTTGTGAGGAAATGTACTATTTGCATAGTTATTTTTAAAATGTCCTTATTTTTAGCACACTAATGAACATAAAATTTAATCAGTGTGGTCACATTTTTCAACATTTTAAATCCAGTATTTAAATGTAGGTTTTTTTCCAGTCTAGTCATATTCATACTGTTTTGGTGACACCACTGTTATGGCAACCTTCGTCTTATCCAGACCAGAAGTCATGAACCAAAAACACACCACCAAGATAAAGCCGTTTAATATTCATGTGATCGGTACATCCATCAGATACACAGATCTAATGACTCGTGAGTGTGGTGCCATCAGCAGCACTCTGGTGTAGTACTGTTTTTGAGTATTGACTGACCCATTCACTGCATTTTATAAAAATCTAAGTAAATCACTGCATTATTATACAAGAGCTATTTTATTAACAGGTTAAGGTATTTACTTCCAGTTCCTTCTAGACATTGAGGACTCACTTCAGTCTTTCAGCACAGTGGGGTAAATATGAGGTGAACAGGCTATTATGTCCAAATTAGGCAATAGCCACAGATGTGAAATGGTGTTCTTAGTCCTGTGTGTGTGTGTGTGTGTGTGTGTGTGTGTGTGTGTGTGTGTGCAGTACCTTCGCTCCCCTTAAATGGTAACATCACCTCTGCTCTTCTTACAGATGGCGCCCGGACTCCAAAGTTGACTGGAAGACCATTCCAACATTAAAATGTTCGAATTTATTGCATATCCAACAATCTTCTCAAACACAACAAGAACTGACCCAGTTATGTGATGACGCAGCAAAAAGGCAAAAATGATTCTCCTTCCCAAGAAAAACAAACAAACAAAATGAGCACAATTGTTTTCCTCTGTTAGATCACTCAGAAATCTGTGGGTTCAGCTGGGGGGAGGGGGGAGGGGGATTCAAAAGTAATTGTGCATTCCTTCTGGGACCATTTTCCCACATCGCAATGAATAAATATTTAAAAAAAAAAAAAACCCACTCATCATACTGCAGCTGTCGTTTAGGCTAACGTTTTGTCTAATGTAAGACACTCCCACCCCTCCACCCCCACCCCAAAAATGAGCTTTCTCTTGATAGCTTTTTTTGGGGAGGGGGGGTGTGGGTTGGTGATTGGTATCTGTACTCAACCCAACCCCCCCCCCCACCCACCCCCATCCAAAATCTTACACTCAGCTGTTTGGTGGTTACTGTTTTTCAGATGAGGATCAAAAGCTCTCTCTTATCTCCTAGTCTTTAAATACTTTAGAATCAAGTTTGTAGATGGATGATATTATGTTAATAAAAATCACTGTCGTTATTATTATACTCCAGCTTTATCATGTCAGAGACGAGGATTTAAAATGAATGGTTTGGAGCTTGACCTGGGGGGGCCACTAGTCAGTGGTCAGATGTGTATGTCGTCCCACAGTACTTTGCCAGGTTTTTTATGTTTCTATCTAGTCATAAATCTTTGTTTGCACAGGAATAAAACATTGCATATGTAGAATACTGTTGGAATATGTGAACTAACCAAGCACATACTGATGAATGATCATTTTTAAGAACGAAAAGTCCATTCTAATCGTTTTTTTGGTTTTTTGTTTTGTTTTGTTTTTTCCTTTTTTTTGTTGGTTTTGTTTTTTTTGGCGGACAATATGGAGTAATGTGATGAAACTTAACCCATCGTTTAATAGTTTTTACTTCTCACGTCCGTGTCTGTCTGTTTCCTCTTTGAACTTGGTCGGGTGGGGGTGTGGGTTGGGGGCGGGGCTTGTGGGTCTCGGGTAACTCAGTTTTCATTTTTACCAGAAAATGGAAGTTTCAACAGAAAACCAGTTACTACTCTGTGAATGACATGTTGTAAAAATCAATGTTTGAAAATAATGATATTGAAAAACTTTTTAAGTTAAAAATGGAAAAAAAAATCTTATTTTGGTTGTCTGCCATGGGTGGGTTAACTCTTAGAATCGCATGCTGTAGAATTGCTTAAAAAGAGGTGCATATGGAACTAAAGTCCTTTGATGTTTTTCTTTAAGAAAATAACCTGTTCTAGATCACAATATTTATATATTTTTCTTTTTTTTTTCTTTTTTTTTCCTTTTTTTGCTACTCTGTGCATATATAATTCAATTAAACTTGCAAAGCTATGCACTTGAGAGAAGCAAAAGCATTGATTGACCCAATTTACCCATTCATGGAGTTTCAAAAACACTTGTACACCGACCCTTACGCACAGTCTCTCTCTCTCTCTCTCACACACACACATGCACACACGCACACACTATCACACACACACATACACACACACACACGAATAACTAGAACAAAAAAAATCATTCTTTCTGTAGCAAAGCAAAAATTCCAGACACAAAGAAGAATGCTAGAGATGTTTTGTAACAAACAGGTTTTTTCTGTCCTTTAATAAAAAAAAAAAAAAAAAAAACTTGCAGCATTTGAATGGCAGAATGTTTCTGTTGATCCCTTTTGGCGTGTAATGAGAGGTTCTTTCTGTTGATCCCTTTTGGTAACGAGAGGCTCTTTCTGTTGATCCCTTTTGGTAACGAGAGGCTCTTTCTGTTGATCCCTTTTGGTAACGAGAGGCTCTTTCCCTGGCGGTATTGGCATTTCTTCCATTCTGTTCTCCCTCTGCAACTCTGTACAAAAAACAAAAGTGCTGTCGTCGTGCATTAGGCCTGGAGTTGGCATCATGAATAAATATTAAAAAAAAAAATACAAAAAGAGTAAAGATTAAATCAGTTCCCTTTCTTTTCCCTCTTTCTTTCTCTCCACCCCCTCCCCTCCCCTCCCCTCCCTCCATCCGAATAACTGTAGAGCTCTGAACATCCCCACTGTATCCTTATCCATCTTTTGTATTTAATTTTAAATTCAGTGTACAACAGAAAGCTGGATGCAAGATAGAAACTATATTAAAATGTACTGTTATTTAAGCTGTAATAAAGCAGTTTGAGATGACTTGCCTGTGTCGTTGCACTTTATAAGCATTAACTTTGGACTCGAGGCTTTGTTAGACAAAGCAGTTTGTCACAAGAATTTTATTTTTTTTTTTTTACACTGACTGCTCACTGTCTTCACGCATTAATAGGAAAACGGCTTTGGTTCTGGGCACCGGGTATATCTGACGCAGTGGCAGCGTAACGTGCTCTTAAAGTTGTACTTCACATGGTGTACATAGTACTAGCAAGATCCTTTCCAGGTTGGGTTAATCAGTAACATTAGCAAAGCCTTTGTCAGCAGTGAATCCTACCAATGGATCTTGCTTGTTAGCGAGACCCAGAGACATTCCCGCAAAAGATCTAGACACATTATTTCCCAGATAGGACTTTTAACACTGTGTACTGAAACATTTGCTTTAAATTTCCTCTACCTCTTTCCCTTCAATTCCTGAAAAGATGCAAAGTTTTGAGTCCCTGTTTTGGAAGAGTATAGAAGTAATTCTAATTAAGGATTTCAATCACCAAATACATTTCTGATTACATATACACATGCGTTTATATCACGCCTGTTTGCTGTTCATACTCGAACTTGATCAGAGCAAAGTGGACATGGAAAGCAAATCTGAAAGAGTTGGCTGACATCTTGCAACAGTGTGCTTGCAGTGAATAGTTTGTAGTGCAGTTTCTAGTTTGTCTTTTCAGCGACTCGCGCGGGGTCTTGTCTTTGCCGATGCAGAAGCCGTAACATGTTTCTGCTTTAAATAGTCTTTTTAAGTTGTGCCTTTTTTTTTTATCTTAAGTGGGTTCTGGCCGTTAAGTGTCCGTGTTCGCGGGTGCAAGCACATGCCAGTGTTCTATTAAAGTTCATGATCTTTGTTTTCGTCTCTTCACCAAAAGTCCTGGATGTCTGGTGAGCGCTACCGGCAAGTAGCGTGAGAAATTCTAGAGAAAGAGAAGGAAAGAATTCTAATTAGGCACTGTTCAAACTCGGGTACTGAGCCTTCGGTAAGGAGCGGCTGTTGGATAACCTTCACACTCACAGTCAGGCCCGTAGTACGTGTACGACCATGCCCGACACGGAGTCTAAAAGAACACGTAGTGCTGCAGTCACCTTTTGCTCTGCTCCAGTTGATGTGGTTCATATAAATGACCAGCCGGCGGCTCACCATGAAAATACCCTTAGACATGTTCTCAATCCGGCTCCTGGTGAGACAAAGACTTTGAGTGGAATCGGTTGCGCTCAAGATTGAGAAACCGCGCACTTGAACAGCGCTCGTGCTACCTTCGCCCAGAAATGCACAAACAAGAACTCCGAAGTTTATTTTTAATGAGTACTAGAAGCAGCATTGGCTCTTTTCTCTTTTTGTGCCAAAAGGGGGCAGTGTAAAAGCTACAGGAGCAGTCATATTTGAATAATCACCATCTAGGAATGATACAGTATGTGAATTTTTATGCTGCCTCGAAGTCTCCGAACTCCTGTTTGACGGAGTTTGGATTTACGTTCTGTGATGTTTATTGAAGTGGACAATGTCATCACGGCTGCAGGCGTATAAAAAGTGTAAGGGGTCTCGAGCTGTTGCTCGTAATTCTGTTGTTGTGCATTTGATAACTGTCTATCGCACTCGGAGTCGCTTGGCTTTCCAGTCATACCTGCTCCTGTCCTCCAGGTTCGCTTAGAGGCACGCAGTTTACTTTAATGATATGTAACAGTGTCATAACCACTGGACCAACTGTTAACGAAGGATATTAGCTAAGCTAAGCTAAAAAAAGTTTACAATTCAACACATCACATGTAATATATACTAAATAAATATAAAAATTATATACTAGATAAACATCAAATGAACAGCTATACTAGTAATGATGTTCGCATCTAGACAGACAGTTAACATTTCACTCCTAGATAAGCAAGATAACATCAGGGTTAGTTGACTGACTAGAGGTCCCTGGAGTGCCCAGAGTCACTACCAGTGACGAACCAGTGCCTGACAATTTGTGTATAGCAACAGATGGATTACAACCTGTCTGTACACCTATAAAATACACCTGTATCTTGTGTATTTAATAAAATACAGTGAGTGTAGCTGCTAACAGGTGTTTCTGATCAAATGGTCTCTGCGTGTGTATATACCATTAAACCGGAAAAGTAATACATCTGCATCCCACTGTAACTCACCAACTTGCAGTCACTATTACCAGTGTGGGTTTTGTCTAGGCTCTGAGCTATAACAGAATGGAATTGGTTTGGCAGATAGTTCATCACCACCAGTGAGGACTTTGGCTAACGCTAAGGGTGAACTGAATGAGCAGAGAGAATTTTGGACTAACACATCACAAAATACTTTTAAGTTGAGTTTTTGACTCTGAAGCTTTTCTAACCACAAGCTTACTTCTCATTCTGCCCTTACACATAATAGCTCCTCTTCTGGTTGTCACACTTTTAAAGCGTTTAAACATGTATTGTTCCTACCAGTAGAGTTTCAAGTTAATGTGACCACATAAGCTCCTGGTTATACCCTGTGTGGATCTGGGCATATTTCTTCAACACTTACTAGGAATGACCTACATGGGAAATGTTTCTATGGTTTCATAATAAAAAGTCCTTTTCACGAAAATTCTTTTAGATGAGGGTGTGAACAGTGATTTATGATGAATTAATATCAATCTGGTGTAAAACAGAGGTAATTTTGGTACTAGCGGTGGTACAGCTGAAACACTCAGCTAAGCTTAAGGCAAATTTGCCAGTTTTCAGCAAACAAAAATATAATAAAATACTGCACTGTCATGGCTCACAGTGCAGTAATCATGTTGCAAATTCTTTTAACCTTATTGCTAGTTAATATTTGCCTAGACAATTAAAACATTATGGAGCTGGAATGGAGACAAAGTGTTTCGCTGACCAAACACATGGTGACAGGAATATTGAGCCATTTCAGCACAGTAGCTGTGCCTCTCACATCCATCCCCAGTGGTGTTCCTCACCGACCCCCCCTACTCACCTCCCTTAATCTCTGATACAGCTTTTCCCAACCCTACACCAGCTACACCTTTTGCTGCCTTTCATCGTGGATTCGAGTTGGAGCCGCCCTTTCATAATGCCGGAGAATTCCACCCAAGAAGCGCAGACCCCCCTCCCTATTTTTCAAGAAGCTAACTCCTGTTGAGAGGAACTACAGTATGGACTCAGGAGCTTCTGGCCATCATGTTGGTTCTTGAGGAGTGGCATCAATGGATGGAGGTTGGACAGCCATCCCTTCATCACCTATACCTTCCATGGGAAGCTGCAGTACATCCAGAGGGCCCGGTGTCTTTCTCCTCACCAGGTGGGCTTTTTCCATGAGGTATCAGTTTACTTACAGACTCCAAAAACAGGAAGGCTGATTGTATCAGGAGTCCATGACCCTGATTCTTGTCCTCTGAATAGCCCATCAAGCCCAGACTGAGATCCGATCTCCAATGCAGCAGCAGTTTGATCCAGCACACTTGACACAAATCAAACATTTTAGACAAGTAAAACATTGCAGTACAGCTCTAGCCATTCACAAATCTCCTATAGCCAGTACACCCTCCATGTAGCAAAAGACCCGGTTCATTTCCTGACATGTAGCACTTTGAAAACACTGGAGCATCTCACCTTTCATTTATTATTTTTTGCTGCAACACTGACTATGTTCAAACCATCAAAAAAAAAAAAAACCCTGAACTTTCAATGAAGCTACTCAGAAGGTCTGATGTAACAAGTTTTATTTAGCATTAAATCAACAGACCAATTGTGGTGATCTTAAAAAGGGATGATGCCATCCTTTCAGATCTTTCTAAACTGTGCATATTCTGGTATATTTAGCACATAATTTGATAATGGCGTTTAGATGCTTGATAATTGCTTTATAAACTGCCCCAAAAGGAAGAAGGTAAAAAGAAAAATTCTAAAAAAGGCCAAACCGGTGATCTGACGGTTAACGAGTGCATTTCACATCACTTTAGGTCATTATAAAAAAAAAAGACAAAAGACAAAAAAAAAAAAAAAAAAAAAATCCTTTTTAAAGCAAAAACACAGGGAACAAAACGGCC
>JAOXYF010000016.1:5375037-5388857 GCA_028565775.1 Sternarchorhynchus goeldii
CACACACACACACACACACACACACACACACACACACACACACACACACACACACACACACACACACACACTTTAGTAATTAGTAAATATGGCTGTTTAAAATCTGCAAAGAAAAAAAAAAATCTGGGAGATCTCGGTTTCTATTAATATGAGATAAAGCACCAATTTTGATTCTATTAATATTGGATTAAACACCAATCTGTTTTCAGTGCATGTGCACACCTCTCAACTCATGCCTTCTGGATTTGATCACAGAGAAAAGGCTGTAAAATCAGACATGAGCAATCGCTGGCCTACCCTGTGGTATTCTTCCTTGGCCTTGCTAAGCAGCTCCAGGATATCCATTGGTCTGGTCTCTATGCAACCATTTGCTCTGCCTCGATTTGGAGAGGCCTGCTGCGCCCTCAGCGCCTCCTGCTTCACTATCCTGAAAAACACACACAGTCTATAAAAATAGGCTGAACAGCATGAACGAGAGCTATTCCTGAATTTGCACCCTACTTACTCTTTAGGGTCGCATTTCAAGTGGCAACCATTTTGTAGTGTTGTCAAAATCGCCAGTGACGATTCAGTTTCCCTATATAGCTTGCTAGATCGTTATCCATAGTGCGCTGGAAGCACAGTGAACAACTAGTTTACACTAATCATGAGCAAAGAGGTCACAATGCACAACGGTTTTCTCACAACGCAGAGTACACGATAGTGCTAAATTTAGCAGACTAGAAGAATCAACATTTTGACGGGGGTCACCACAGGCGATTCTTGCGAGCTCAAGTGTAACGATCAGAGTTAATACAACACGAACTAGAACAAAAGCAGGTGCTCAAGAAATAAGCATTACAGCATTGAACAGTAGTTTGATAAAAATAGAAACATTGAGCATTATGTACTATTAAAGTCAAACGTATCTGAAATCATAACATATTTAAAAATGTAAACCACTGCTAACCTGCTTTACTTCAATATTTTCACTGTATCGCTAGTCTGCTCATTATAATTTATATAAAGTTCTCAATGGTGTTTCTGGCACCAAACTAGTGTTGTTCAAGTGCTGTCTCAACTCCCTTACAGTCACCCTATGTAGTCTTCTATACAGCTCTGTCTATGTGGTGATTAGTGATTAACTTTAGAGGTAGAGTTTGACGTTTTGAATACTGCAGCTTTTGACCACTAGAGGGCAGCGGTGTATCGTTGGTTAACACTTGCACAAGGCGTATCCAGTGCTATAGCAGACATGAATGAATAATTGTCTCAATTTTAAACCTCCAATGGAACATTGGCAGAACAGTATGGTCTACCATCAAGCCTGATAGCATGAGTTTGCTAACAGAATGATAAGCACAGTGTTACAATTCAGTAGCCTTGGTACCTTCTAAATTGTACATTTTTAAATGACCAAAATACTGATTTGAAATTGACTGCAGATTTTACACACACACGCACGTACGCACGCACTTTACAGCTAGCAGTTTATTCAAGTGTAGCATTAACAGCACAGGTGCATATGCCTCAATACACCCAGATGGCTCAGATGAGTGAACCTGGTCGCTATGGTAACATGCACCCATGGCAACAAGCTCAACCTGTTGCTAGGCTCCCGCGTGGGTTCCTCATTGACCGACCACCCGAGGACAGATTGCTTTTACCCAGCACTTTTACACATCAGTGCACATTATATTCGACCTAGTCAAGGTCTATGTTTTGTGTAATACCGTGCAATTTACAACTGGATTATGTGATACTTACTGTACCATCAACTGTGCTATACGCTGGCAGTCAGCCTTGTCATAGAACCAGATACTGTAGATGCCCACTGGAAGAGAGAGAGGGAGAGAGAGAGAGAGAGAGAGAGAGAGAGAGAGGGAGAGAGACGAGACAGACGAGGTGAATGTCAAAACTATATTGGGAATCGTTTCCTGTGGCTTAACCTTATCACACTGCATTTAAAACATTCACTGTTAAAGACTGGGAATATGCTGATGTATGTGCAAGATGAGGTTTGCACTGGTACACCTTCCAAAATAAACCCTTTACCTCTCCAACTCCAGTCAAAAACACATAAGAGAGGAAGCGTCACTGACAGCTCCAGCAAATTCTCCTTGCACATGCCACTCAAAGTCTTACCACACAGATTTTTTTTCCTCTCTGTGTAGCACGACCAAACCTCAGAGATTCCACCTCCTTCCCTCAGTGGCTTAAGCCTCCACCTTCCATCTCACCCACGAGAACTTTAGACACGACTACAAGTCTCGCCGCGCACGATCACAGGAGCCAGCGCTGGCTCGACAGACGAGCCGTTCCCGACCGCCCTCCCAAGCCTCACCGATCGCTCGTCTCCCTTTCCCTGACCACCTCCCTGCAAGGCAGGCGCTTTACTGGCTTTAGTTTGGGAGCGGTGGGAGTTGCCTTCAGACAACCACGCACGATTGCGGACTGTTTGCACGGGCTGCGTGCTCCTCGAGATGGTCGCTCGCTCAGACGCCCACCTTATACAGCCGATCCAGTAACGCCTCCAAGCCATGACAGCACAGATGCACACAGGAACTCGATTTTGCAAGAGGGTGGATCTCCACAGGACAAGCCCTTGGACTGAATGGACGAGCAGGGAGCGTCACCCAACGGCTGACCCCCGGACTAAACGCATGAGCAGGGAGCGTCACTAAAGAGAGCACAGAGCAGTGGGCCCACACTGGGGAAGAAACAATTAAGTTGGAACTAATAAAATGAGTAACCCCACACACCAAAAACCTCCCTAGCTCTTCATATTAGTCCTAAAACTACTAAATGTATTATACTGTATATGGCTGCACTTTTAAAGTGACTATTAAACAGGTTCAAATATGCCCAGTCAGGAGGATTCGACGTTGGCACATTACAGCAGCATTAGAGAGACTGCGGCATTCAGCGTCGGCAGTCAACCTAGACAAGGTGTATTTTGTGTGATGCTTTAAATGTAATCAATCTGATCAGGACACATGATCGATTTCTGTTTCAAAAAATAAGTGTTCATTACTGATGACCACGCACATCATTTATTCAGGATGTCAGGACAACATGGTAGGTCGGGTTATTTCCTAACACAGTGAAAGACCAGCTTAAAGGGAACACAACTAACTGACAAGATATTCAGTGAAACCACAGATATAGCCCACAACCTGGCACAGTCAGAATTGTGTATACAAACAGCAGCAGAGACCCCCACACCCAGAGTGGACCTGCATGTTGAACGGGAGTCATTTTCTTCTCAGGCAGTTCCATAAGACTGAAGGACAAGAATGCAGCATGTTAGCAAGAACCTAGAATGCAGAAAGTTAGCAAGAGCTGCCAGAGGGTTGCAGTTGCTTAAGAAAATCTAAAACGAAGTTCTCAACGGTTTAATGAAATTAGCCCTGGTTCACAAAACAGTTTAGTAAAGGATTATGCCAAGAGTACCATATCTGCACATTTATATTTAAAAAATTGTATGTATTGCAACATGAGCTAAATAGGTGCACCCATATTTGGGAGGGAAATTACAATACCATAGTCCACTGATTAAATAAGTATCTACATAATATACTTTTTGCCTTGGCACATGGCCTGAACCATTATGTATGTATAAAAGCTTTATGTATTCATTATTAAAACCAGAACCGTAATGCATGTATAAGCAAAGCTTTATGTATTCATTATTAAAATCAGAAGCAGGTGCTGGCATTCACATTCATATCTGGCCATCACTAAGATTTTTACTTTATGCCAGGAGAATCGTTATGTATGTCCCCATACAGCCAAGTATGCTTGTTAAAAATATTTGCTCCGAGCCAAATTGAAATAAATCCCGGGTGATTGTCAAAGGCTGATGGATGTCAGATTTGTTTACTCTGTACTTATTTGCCATCTTAAATTTAAAGCAGTAAGCCATGCCAAATTATTTCTAGACTGATTTTTAGAATTAATACTGAAACCAAACAGGATACACTAATCAGCATAATAAAAAAATAGTTTTTATTAGCTACTATGACCAAAATGTTTGTTTGAGAGAATAAAACACACTGAGTCACTAATTTATCAAACGCTAAGAAGGGACATGACAAAAAACAACAAGTATGCATATCCACACCCCACACATATTGTTATTTTAAGATAACAAAACTTCTAATGTGGCAGACTTACAGCTGGCATTCCGGTAAAGGAGAAAAGGATCCTGAAGTTGGAATTCCAAGTCTTTATTGATTGGCTCCACCAAGTTCTCCGTGCTCAAACGATTCATAATGGTGAAACCATGATGGGGTGACGCTGACCTGCAGAGATACAGGATTGGGCGCTTGTAGTCTCACTATTGCATGCTCACATACACAAATACGTAACACTTCAGCTTACATTAGTTGGAGAGTGTTAGGATGAGTCAACATTAGCCACTCGATTTTACAACCTACATGGTAAGAAAAATGTTCAGACAGTACCTGGCATAAACAAATAACGTGCCTTCAATGTCAGTTTTTTCCTGTGAAAAAGAGAAATCATTTAGTGTACGAAAATGTTTAAGTCTTTAAAAATTAAATGTACGCACTACCGGACTCGGATTACTCTCGGATACGAGAGACCTAAATCACTTAAGGAGTCATCCTTGTTTGTAGTAGACAAACAAAAAGTTAACAACCATAGTAAGAAAGCAAGAAAACATCACTTTTAACATTTTGTTAGCTAGCCAGCCATCACAAACATAGCGCGCCATATATCCACATATTTGTTTAGCCCGTTAGGTAATGTTATTCGATTGTCTATCTTACTTACTGAGAAAGCTGGTTAGTGTAATAACAAATAGACTAATGCAGCTTCCAATAACGATGTTGTTTCTATCATACAGAGTAAAGTTGGAATGACACCCAGCTGTCCATCTTTTAGCCTTCCACCGGCCAGAATCCTATTGTTCGTAACTAGCTACAGTAGCTAGCAAGCTATCTGGCTAACATTGATGGCAAGCTAACACTGTGATCATCACAAAACCAATGCTTGACAGGAAAGAGAAAGAATGGCTTACCCATTCGTTTGCTTTTGAATTGAATTTATACAGTGCTACCTGTCCGGTAACGTCGAGAAGTTTGTTAATATAGGGATCATACTGCTGTAGAGCCGCTAGACTCATGAGATGCCCAGCTTTATTGACTGACTCCATCTTGAACACTAGCATGCGGCAGCACGGAAGAAATTCTGAGAACACCCCCAATTCATTTTCTCTCCGGACAGTACATAGGCACAAACACTGGTTCCACTTTCGCAGTTACGTTACCCTCACGCGAATTTCTTGATCTTTATCGGACATACAATTATTATTTTTTTAAAGTATTATATGAACACGGAAAGTGGTTCCCCGTTCGCAGTTAAATCACCATCACGTGAAGTTATTGATCTTAATCCGACATAATACTTATTTTCTGAAGTTTTCAGGTAAAGGCAAAGAAATCTGATGTTTTAACAGATCTATGTTTCGTG
Organism: Sternarchorhynchus goeldii; assembly: GCA_028565775.1. NCBI lineage: Eukaryota > Metazoa > Chordata > Actinopteri > Gymnotiformes > Apteronotidae > Sternarchorhynchus > Sternarchorhynchus goeldii. The sequence goes on from JAOXYF010000016.1 coordinate 5,380,513, forward strand.
TACGTGGCCCTCTGCTCATTTAAATTGCCTTAGAGGAATTAAAAATCATTTCTTTAATGAAATCAAGCATATTCTAATCAAATATAGGACACAAGAATTAGGTTCGACTGAAAGATTACCGTTCTAAAATGTTTTTTTTCTGTTTAACGGTTCTAGATTGACATCGACCATACACAAATAAAAGTAAATTATAAAGGTAAACAAAAAGTAAAAAAAAAACAACAAAAAAACAGAGTAAGTTATATACTTTGCAGCATTTACAGTGGTAACAGAAAGAAGTGGTAAAGAATGGAAGATCAAAGTACGATTCTTAAAATTCAATGATTAACACAGATTTAAATACCTAAATTAATTTACTGCACAATTTACAATATAACCTAAAATATAAAAATATGAAACAGAATAACATCTCATTTTTTTTTAATTAAATAAAATTTCATATTTAGCTTGCACTATTAAAGTGATGTGCTGAATGGTGTTTATCTCCAACTACCTGTTTATTTCACAATGGCACATGTCTCAGCAACAATGCACTATGACAATTTATTCATTATATTTTGTAAATATTTAAAGACTGAAATTTGAAAAGTATCTGTCTGTGGAACAAACGTCTCTTTGAAGATGATATGTAAGACAAGAAGCTACCACAAGATGTCAGTCTGAAACAAATATATTTATTTATTTATTACTTATGTATTTATTTATTAAAGGCCTGAAATAATCTACAATTTCAGTTTTGTATGATAGGACTATGGAAATATTGAGGAATTATTACCCACAGATACACATTCTCATATGCATTATTCAATCCTGTACATAGGTTACTTACATTGTATTCAATGAATTGTTTTTAAATATTATTTATAATTTCCAATGGTCTGAAAAACATTTAATTAATAAAGGTAAAGGAATACTTATACCAGTTAGGCTTTGGGCTGATATAGGCCAGACACACCTCGTGAGGTTCTTACTGAGGGATTATCATTATAAAACTATTACCTAGCATGCATGCACCGCGTGATATCCATGTTCGTTTTCACACAACGCGCTAATTCCTCCCGATTTCATTGTGTAATGAGACAAACTAATGTCGACCTTTGGTTACAAATCAACAAGAGCTGAATGGCGTTCGTACCTTGGAGACCGAGACGCATGGGTAAGATTTGGGAATGTTCGGTTCATTAACCGATACGCTGTCCGTGAACGGTGTTTATCCTCAATGTCTTGTTTACTCCTAGAATTTACTATTACTCGGAACCCTCTATTACGAAACATAGTGCGAAAGTGTGATAAAAGTTGTTTACTGCGAATACTGAAATTGATAAACTGTTTGAAGGACACCGTCTTTGCTTTGAAATATAAAGCTGCATCTTTTTTGGTACATCTGTTCAGAGCGCAAACACGAACAACAGCAAAATGACAATAGCCCAGTTAAACACCACATTGAAATGACTGACTGAAATAGTGCAGTTCATGGAGGAATGGTGCCTTGGGCGAACAATGATGTTTGGGTTTTGATCTCATAGTTTTGAACTTATAAATATACAAATAAACAATAAACAAATTATGATTCTGCTGATATTTGTAATATAGCCTGGGCTATAACATGCTATATGAAAGTTTCTTAAAATTGTGAGGCATTTATTGTCTGACTTCTTATTAATTAACGTCTTCTCAATTTATTTATTGACCGATTGCTATCCAAACTTGACTTGTCAAACCAGGTACTTTAGGTTATTCATTATCTTCTGATGTATTAATGAGACGTCAGTAATTTCGTGCGCCAAAGGTTGTTCAGTTAGGCATGTCTTAAATAAGTCTACTCACGCACGCTCGTTTAAAAATTTCAATAGTATCCTGGCTTAGATCAATTCAAATCCACACATCATTTGGTCGTGCCTTGTTTAATCGGTGCCAGTCTTGTATAACAGGTATACCTCTTCATTCAGAAAAGCCTGAATGTCTTGATATCCTACCTGTTGCATTTTTAGCGAATTTCAAAGCGTGATAAACTATTCTAAACAGACGTCAGTTACGGATGTTTTAATATAGTATATTGCAAATTTCATATTAAATCTTTGATCTGTCTTATCCCTATTCTGCTACTTTGTAGGTAAAATCAACTGTAGTAGAAGTCGCCTCTATTTCATATAACCTTCATATTCTCACATAAATACAATGAATTGGAAATTATGAAAGAAGCCCAGAAATGCTGAACACTAAAACGCGATTAAAACCGTAGCGGTTTTCCGGTGAAGTCACCGCGGCGCTAGTTCGCGCATCACGCGAACTGTTGCTCCTCGCTTAACAGACGTTTGATGATGCTATAGGTTTATGTGGGCTCCTTTCGGTCCACGGAAATGAATTTCAAACGTTCTGACTAATTCAGACAGGATATATCATTATCAAGGTCTGTGGAAGAATAATCCATGATGTGAGGACAACACCCGGATGTTGCAACATGCGCTCCATGGCGCTCAGGGAACTATATAAAGCACTTTATAATTCGTGGATTAATAGCCTGAATTTACATTAACTACGAGCGTAATTATTGGTATTGGGACACTATTTGATTAAACGGACTTTCAATGAGGAGGAGGGGATGCACGAGCCTAAGGAACCGACTAAAGGTAAACCTGAATAAAGCGCGCAGCTGTCATCTGAAACGAGAGTAAATGATGCTTCGAGTTCGTAATATGAATCCACTGGGAATTTTTCTTTCCTCGTTGTCTCATTGTTTTGCTTGTTTGTTGGTGTCAAATATTATGCGGGTTCCTGACGTAACCCGCCTAACAGTCGTTTCTGTTTAAATTAATTTACGTTAGTAGACAGTCGAATCGAGCGCATCACTACCACGTAGGATTAGGACAGGTAAGTGTCGAGAACCATTTTTCAGTATTATCGGTGATTACACCTGCAAAGAATAGATGAATACACCTAATGTTGAATACAACCAGTAAGGCATCGGTCTTTGTGAGGAAGAAAATAGGAATAGACTACTTTTTATTTTAGAATATTGGATATCACCAATATCGGGCTAAAACTGAATTTACAGCCATAGTTTTAGCCACTTCACAAATCCTTGCAAGTTCGCATTTCATTTTGTTGCGTGAATCAAGTTTCGTAGCAGATGGGAGCAAATGTTGTGAAGTAAATTTGGCAACGTCTAGCAAACATTTTGCGTCGGTGTGTGTGCGTGTGATGTGTGCATGTTACTGGGACATTGTAGTTTGTCAGACGCTCAATCGATATCTTTTTTACTGCTGAAAAACGAAGTTTGAATGCGTGACCACAGTTTAAGAAAGTTATGACTATGACTAATGGGTAAAACTCTGTAATTACGTTCTTACTCTTTTTCTAAAGCCAGTTGTGTCTAAACAGGCTAGGGCCCCTTAAATTAAAGTGCAGGCTAAATTCAAAGACAAGGGCCACTATATTTGTGTTCAGGATGACTTCACAGAGCTGCTGTTCCACTTAATATTATAGCATCAACAGCACAAAGAGGATTCTTAAAGGACAATAGCAATGCTTTGGACTAGAACCTCAGAATCATTTAATTCACTATTGCTGTTTTATTTCAATGTGAAGCATCCTTTCAGTTATAGAGGGCTGCTTTTTTGCAGCCGTTGTCAAGGAGATTCACTGTCCAAACATTTCTTTCGAGATGCTATTAATAGCCTTTCAACGAGCTCTTCTATGTGCCTCTGCCAAGAACGGTTCATATGAAATGTCTCTGCATTTGATCCACATCGTGAAGCTTTTTGAGTAGGTGGTGCTGCACAGAATACACTGTGATTTGTAGCCACAAAACATCATTTGCATCCTGCTAGGTTTTTGATTGAGCACAGCCTAAGTACCAGTTCCATAGCAGTTAATGGTGGCCTATGTACAATTTCTAGTCATGAGTCCTTGTATGAAGATATTTACTCTTGGCATAGGCTGCTACAGCCTGTTCGAATGGGAATGTAGCAACTGGTATATCAGATGACCCAGAAACCACACCAGCAGAAACAGCTTTGCTTTTCACATGACAGTATATTGATTTTCCCTGTCTCTCTCTCTGTTTTTCTCTTTCTCTGTCTTTCTCTCTCTGTCTCACACACACACATACTTTAAATTTACCTCTCTCTCTCTCTCTCTCTCTCTCGAACTTTTTCAAACTCTTGAACTCAATCGTTTGCTCTCTTTCTCCAATTCTCAGGGGCAAACTATGCCAGCAGCACCAGAGCCCCTCCCTCTGGTGACGCTCCTCCCCTTTGGTCTGAAAGCCCCTCCCATTCCAGGCAGCCACTCCCCCAGACCGGCAGCCTGTCCTGGCAGGCTGCGATCCGTGCCGCGCGTCATGCCAAGGGCGACCCCCCGCAGACGATGAGCGGCCAGTTGGTGGCGGGCTCCGCTCCGGTGGGCTCACTGTCCCAGAGGAAAAGGCAGCAGTACGCCAAAAGCAAGAAGCAGGGAAGTGCGACCAATAGCAGGCCCCCGCGTGCACTCTTCTGCCTCACTCTCAACAACCCTATACGCAGGGCCTGCATTAGCCTTGTGGAGTGGAAGTATCCTTCCCTTTAGCTTTGCTCTGTAACTGGCTCCTGGGTAAGGTGACATTGTACTTTAGGAACGCTAATTTGATTTGTATTCTTTTTGCATGCTAAACGGTTATCATTAGCTGCCAGCTTGTCTGGGTGTATGTATTCCTCTAAAGACGTACATGCTCACTTTTGTAATGACAGTTTATTTTAGGGTGTTTCTAGTCGATCAAGGTAGTTTTGAAAGTGCCTTTTGTAATAAACGAATAAGCATAAAAACTTCATTTTCATTTACTGGACTAGATGGTAGTATCACAGCATGTGAAATTATTTTTGCTCTAATTCTAGATATTTTCTATTTGCTGGATATTAATCCCTAATTATAATGCAGGGTAACACATTTCACAAAGGTTTTAATTAACTGGTTTTGCTTTATGTCAATTTCCTATTTGTCCTTAACTACATGTTTTCTAGACCTTTTGATATCTTTATATTACTCTCTATTTTTGCCAACTGTGTGGCCTTAGCTGTTTATGTCCCTTTCCCTGAAGATGATTCCAATTCAACCAATCATGACCTGGTGAGTACAGTTCCCTCCCTCTTGGACAGATGGCCATCTTTCTTTTGGTCCATGTCATTAAGCTTGCTTTTGGCAGATGTATTGTGTTGTAAATTCTTGACTTAACCTTTCCTGCACCTGAGTGACCTACAGGTGCTCCTCATGACTGTATGTTGTATTTACTTAGGGCTCATGTCATTGGCTTGTTGTTCTTTGTGTTTGGCTGTGATTGGTTGCTCTTCCTGGGATTTTCATGGCAGTATCATGTTTCATTTGTCTAGACAGCCCTGCTGAATAGTTTGTACGCGCTGGGTACATTTCTTGTTTGCATCTGTTATGCAATCTGAATAATGTAGGAGATAACAGCTAAGAGCTTTTTGTTCAAAGGCTATTATTTACTTACATAATTTTTGCATTTGATCTTAATTTGAGGATGGGATTCTAATAAATCAGTAGCACTTGAACAACTCTGAACAAACATATGGGTTTGACACATACATATGGGGTTGATATTATCTTATTCTGCTGCTTACAGATAGCACATGTTTTACAGGTATCAGAAATCTGACTGTGCTGTTTTTTATAAAGCATGTGCTCTGGGAAAAATCTGAAGCTTTTTGTTCTGCATTATCTCTATGTATTATATGTATAATGTATGGTATCACAGAAATTAGTATTCATGCATTCAATGAAAGGTGTCTCTCTCTTTCTCTCTGCCTCTCAAAAACACACAAATTCCAACCCAACCACACACACACACACACAATCTACATCACGAGCTTTCCACAGACTGTATCTTCTGTCACAGCAGCATTAGTGATGAAGGCAGTATCATGCACATGTGTGTGTGTTAGACAGTGAACATTTGCTTCCGTGTTTCCATGCAACCGGCACTGAATCTGATGCAGGTCATACAACTGCTCCTTACCTTTGCCTACAACAGAATTAATGTTCCTCTGTAATTATCTGCAGATGCACAATGTATCGTTTGATTAATTAAGGCACATGATCCAACAAATGTCAATAGTTTTGGTAACATAACACAGACTGGTCTTAATCTTTTTGTCCCAGTTTTTCACATATCGGTTAATCACAACTACAAAGACGTAGCAAAATAATGTCAGTATGATATTTTGCCTGCATCACGCATCCCTACCATTGTCAGAACCTCCATCATTATGGATGCTGTGTATTATTGCTCGAAGGTTGTCAAGTTACCCTGGTTAAGCTCGAAGGTTGGCAGGTTTCAGTAGCCATTCTCTGTTGCTGTTGCAACAAGAACCACAGGAAGGATTTCCTGTCTTGGTTGCCGTGTGTGGTTGTTGGGCTTTACCGCCAGCTGGGGGATAGAGCCTGGCGCACATCAGCTGTCAGGTGGAGGGCGGGGCCAACGCGGAGGCTAATGAGGGTGGCCGGCGGACCAGTTCAACAATGTGAGACCAGGCTGTTTACAGGCTCCTTCCAGGGCAGTTTGATTTTTGTGGGTAGGTTAACAATGCCTAAGTGTCACTCAAAGGGTCAATAATAATCACAGAGCTTTTCATTTTATGTGTATCTGGGGGCAGAGTTAAAGAAAGTGAAGCGTTTAAGAGAACTTCATGCATGCTACAAATGAGGATCTTCTTAATTTAAAATGTGAATGTAAGATGGAACAAAGAAGACAATTTTCGGCAAATAAAAGTGACAGTAAAAGTGACAGAAGTTTTTCTAAAGTTGTATTTCAGAATGGAAAGTATCAGGGAGAGTAAAGACCTGGTCTGTAAAGGTCTGTCACAGACTTTCAGTGGTGAAGCTTTGAAATATACAAATGTTTTTTAGATCACTCACTCACTCACTCACTCACTCACTCACTCACTCACTCACTCACTCACTCACAATTAGCAAACAGGAAATTCCTCACAAGGTGGTGGCACCACAGTGGGATCTGGCATCAATGACATTGTCCATCTACCCCATCCAATCTGTCCTGAGGAGCACACTGCACCGGCCTGGTTTGATCTGAGCTGCAGACCAACGCACTCTGCTGTACCCAGAACAGAACCTCCAGTCATGTTTGTCTCACGGTGGGGGTCAGGGGTCAGCAGGAACGGGGACGGGCTCCACCGTGAAGCGTTACCAGAGTCCTCACCCGGGCAGAGCGAGTAGGGAATGCTGGGAAACAATGAATGTTCGCATACGAGCCTTGTGCTGCTGGTCCTGTAGAGGCTGTGATGATGGGCCAAAACCACACACAGCTGTGTGTAACCTGAGCTGTTTGGAGCGGAGTGTGTGCCTCAGTGATTAGTATGAGCAGTAGTGACACAGAGGAATATTGGCTGAGAGTCACTTGGCCTGCAATGAGCAGCCACCTTATTTGGACCACAGTGATTGTACACACACACACACACACACACACACACACACACACGCCCAACACACCTGCATGTGTGTGCATATACTCATAATCAACATTTTATACAACTAGAACTAAATGCATAGCATTCAAATCAGCACACTGTGGGTCAGTGGTTGGCCTTGTCCATGATGCATTTCAGATATTTAAACTTGATGTACCGCTCAGAGGTTTTGCAAGACGAGCAAACTGATAACAAATTGAAACAGTGTTACATTTCAAAGCGAGCCAGCCATCGAATGTAGTGTCCTAAATCCACCCGATTGTGATCGGTTTGATTCTCATGGAAGACGAGCATCACGCTGGAGGCTTGCACTAAACGCCTCTCGCTGAATTGCTAAACACTTCTCACTTATTCGCACTTCTCATTTCCCTAGTTTTCCCCTACTGAAAACAAAACATTAAGTACATTTCTATCAATTTTACAACCTGAAGGGTATTAGTAATGTAAAATGCGTTCTGCTCATTCTGAGCTCCATGTGGTGCCCTCACTTCACACAGAACCCAGGACAGAAACTACAGGACAAGCAATGCTTGCTTTTAATCCCTCGTCTGTTCTTTACACGTGGCTGATGCAGCACGTTCAGGTGGAGGTGTAGTTCCACAGCCACATTAGCGCTGAAGCTGTCTGTGAAGCACTCGTTCCTCAGTCTCTTGCATCCTTCTCGTTCTTTTCCTCTCTCCTCTGTCTTCCCCGTCTCTCTTCCTGTATGGAGCTCTGCAGCCGAGGAGCTGCATGTGGGCTTTCTGAGTGGGTGTGTGGCAACAAGGGGGTTAGATCTCGTTAACGCACCCACACACACACACACACACACACACACATCATCATTAGTTGAGCTCCTACACCTGTATCTTGTTTGCCTCTTTTTAT
>JAOXYF010000016.1:5400425-5413805 GCA_028565775.1 Sternarchorhynchus goeldii
AGAGCCAGAGTCAGTATGACCACACAGAGCCAGAGTCAGTATGACCACACAGAGCCAGAGTCAGTATGACCACACAGAGCCAGAGTCAGTATGACCACACAGCTGAACTGGCAAATAAGGGAAACTTTTAGATCTCATAGAAAATTAGATCTGGACATAAGGATTGTCCCACAGTTACACTGTAAGACCTGGTGGAGGTGTGCTGGGAGTCGGATGACCTCAGGACCCCAAAAGCCTAGCTTGGGACACACTGCCGTAACACTCAAACAACTGCCCCGGAAACACACACACACACACAAACAATAAGATAAGCTTGCTTTATTTTTTTGGAATGCTGTATGTATTGTTCCTCTACAGAGTTAGTCAAAGAACAGCTCAAGGTCGCAAGACTTTTGGGAAGTCTCATTTAATAGCGTGAGTTGTGAATCACTGTGAGGGTGCAGTGCACCATGCACATATGTTCACACTGATGATTCTTCCAGAGTGTGAGGATCGCAGCTGCAACTCAAGTCTGTGAGCGGTGGAAGTGCCACTGTCGGGGACTGCCATCCTGAGCTTTACACTCACTCTACTCCAAAGCTCTTGGGCCAGAATTTTAAACTCATGCTACTGTAAAGCCCTTGACCCAGAACATTAACCTCACTGTAAAGTTCTTGACCCAGAATTTTTTCATTATACTGTAAAGTTCTTGACCCAGAACTTTAACCCAACTTTACTATGAAGCTCTTCAATTTACTTGAGATTTAGGCTCCTGCTTATGCAAAGCCACTGGGTCATGAAGGGTGGAGGAGGAGGTTGGCATAAAGGATAATATTTTTTGCTCACTTATTCACTTTTTCGTTCATTTCATCATCCCATCCCATATCTGTTAGCACACAAACAGCCCTGTCATTCTAGTCTTAGTCTTGCCTCACAGATGCTCCTTTTCACATATTTTGTGGACAAGGATTCAAGACTGTTAACACAAACTCTTAAAAACACTCTGAACATACTTAAAAGCTTTTATAGTATTATTTGAAATGCGTCTCAGCTTTGTTCTTGCTCATCTTATCATTTTTTGTAATTGCTTATTCAATTCAACTCCATTTTCATTTTGTTATTCTTTTATGTCAGTATTATTTGCTGGGGTTACGTGAAGTGCAGTTAACTTCAAAGGTGAAGACAAGATCTTTCTTGATCTTTTTGGCATTATATTAGGACTATGCAACAATACACTGTTTGATCATCAGCGTCTCACTATTCACCTCGAGATGTTCCAGGAGGCTGTGCAAACCATCCCTGTAAAAAATCTGAAACTTCTTTTTGTGCACTTTTTCTGAACTGTCTCAGACATTCCATCTGAATATTCTGTGGATGCTTTCATGAATCACGACGTTCACCTGATCCAACAAACGGAAATCATTTACTTCAAAATAGCACATGCTATTTTTTTATCAGAATCACACCAAGTGTTCACCAATGGGTTTTCATATATTATTTAAGACCGTCTATGTAGCACCATAAGATCTGTGAATGCCTCGTCAGGATTCTCACTCCGGGGAACATGAGTTGTCAGCATGCTCGTATCACTGAAAGAGGCGAAATATTATAAGAAGTAACTGGCTTTTGATATGCTATACATGCTTCTATGTGGAATGCAGGAATTTGCAACTATTATATAACACTATATACTATACAATGTCACAATAATGTTTAGCAATATGTTGTGAATAATACTAATGTATTTATAATACAGTATATTCCTTCTGGTACATACTGTTATTTACAAAGATGTATTAAAGGTTCTATTCTATTCTGTTCTCTGCATGGTCTGTACATTGCATGGTCTGAAGATCCCTCATGCATGTGTGTGAGTGTGTGTGCATGCATGTTAATTTTTTTCTGTGTATTGGCTCCACTGCATACCCCTGCACACCCTTGCACAACGCTGAATACCCCTGCACACCCTTGCACAACACTGCATACCCCTGCACACCCTTGCCCAACACTGCATATGCCTGCACACCCTTGCACAACACTGCATACCTCTGCACATCCTTGCACAACGCTGCATACCCCTGCACACCCTTGCACAACGCTGCATACCCCTGCACACCCTTGCACAACGCTGCATGCCCCTGAGCTTTCTCGTGTACGCCCCTGCACGCCCCGTGCTTTCTCGTGTACACCCCTGCACGCATGTGCTTTCTCGTGTACGCCCCTGCACGCCCGTGCTTTCTCGTGTGCGCCCCTGCACGCCCGTGCCGCTGAATGACCCTGCAGTCTCCTGCATGGTCCTACATGTGTGTGCATGCATGTCAGGCCTCCCAACCCCACGCCCCCGTACCAGGGCAGAGCACTAGTTCGCCGGGTGTCTGCCAAACAGATCACTTGGCACTCCCGTGTGTGCAGTCAGCACGTGTGCAGCCCGTTTTAACCACAGGAAAACAGATCGGCACCAATACATCATCCCCGGCAGCTTTCGAAAAAAGCGTGTTCACAGACACGCGGAGAGAAACGCAAACAGGAGAATTCGCCTGGACTTGTGTCCTCTGTCAGAAGAAGCTAAAAGCTTTGATGGAGCATGGGGGAGGATTTGCATGTTAAAATGGCAGCAGGAGACCATAACAAACCGGCTGCAGCAGCTTAATGAAGGTCGATGACATTTTTGACCTTGGCTCCCGTTGGTGCAGATGTGGTCTCTTGGAGATCCATCTGGACTGGTTTAAAGCCTGTCAGCTCTGTCAGCTCTGAGTGCAGTTGGGTTGCCAGTCCACTCCGCTTTAAAGACGGTTTTTACCATGGATTAACTCGCAGCAGACAGAACTTACACACTACACACTAATACATTTACATCACAGTGTCTTCATCTTTGGCTGTTGCTACTCTGACAAGCATACACACACACACACACACACACACACACACACGCATGCACAATCCCTCACTCTTTTGCCAGTCCCTTCTTATTCAGGTATAAAGAGCTCAAAGCTTGAGAAAGTGTGACACGACGACACGATGCAAACAAGACTCCAGTCTCTCTTTGTCTTCTCTCTCTTCCCCTCCCTATATTGCTGATTGTAGATGCAGATTAGGTTTACTTTATGTGTGGGTCTTCTAATAGTTCACCTGTAAACAGCAGACATGAGTACACACATGCACACGCACACACACACATCACGTATAAATATAAAAATTAAACTGAATCTGAAATGACATAATGAACGTGAATTCAATGACATTTTTTGCATTATTATGATATTTCATTCATTAATTTATTCAAGTAGCTATATTGTATTTATGTTGGAATGCAAGCAAAGTGTGTCTGAGTTACAGTGGTTCTGTACCTCAGGTCCTGCTCTTATACCCTCTGTTAAACAGCTGTAGTCTTTAGACCCGCCCACCTTCCTTATCTGCATCATGTTTGTTGTTTTTAAAGCTAATTTGGCCACTGCCTGCTGAGTTTTCCTTCTATAGAAACCTGAAAATCCCTATTCTGTGGTCCAGATTTACCACCAAATCTGATTTTAGAACATCCTCCTCTAACTGAATGTGTGTGTGTGTGTGTGTGTGTGTGTGAATGTTTTTGCAAGAATTTAAAACACAAAATTTTAGCATGGGCTAGATTCATTCAGGTTTTCTGAGCTTGTGTGCTGTCGTCTACTCTCTGCTTAGTCAGCTGTTCATACATTGAAGGAAATTGGGCCATTTACACACAATAATACAGTGGGGTGTGTATCTGCATGGGTGTGTTCATGCCCATTTGTGTGTTATCTGCATTTGATAGTGTCAACACCTGTCTTGTGGTGGCCTCTTTTTACACACATGCACACACACATACACATATGCACATATGCACACACTATAGTACATTACATCATCTGCTGGTGGTTAAGATAAACACAGCAGACATTGAAGAAATGTAAGGCTTTTAGAGTTAAAATGAATTCATTAATATTAGAATTAATTCATTAATTTAATTAATTCATTAATTTAAAAATTATTCATGAATTTTAAATTAAATCATTAATTCAGAATTAATTCAAAATGAATATAAATAGATATTTTTTTATAAAAGACACTTTTGTCATAGCTTATTGTAGGGGGATATTCAAAATATGAGCAGTATGTTTAATTAAATCTGATAAATTGATATAGTCTCATTCTCCTACTTCTCTGTTCATACCTTGCAAGAACAGCTGACCATGCAGTAATTTATATCAAGTTTCTACATACATCATTAATCAGTCTGAGATTTGAATATTTTCTTTTTAACTAAACTGTATATTTTCAAATAATCTATACAGCTGTTGCAAACCAATAGTCACTGTAATTGATTTGTGGATAATTCAGTTTTAAAAACTTGTATCTGTATATTGCTTTAGTCGGGTCAAATGTATTCATATAGTGCTTTTTACAACACAAGTTGTTACAAAGCAGCTTTACAAATGTGTAGGTCCATATCGTTAATGAACAATCCAGTGGTGATAGTGGCAAGGAAAACCTGCCTGGGCAGAATTTAGAGGTTGTTTGAATCCTGAATTAAAAAGCTTGAAGGCTGTTCCCTGAGTTTTGAGAATGTGGTAGGCTAGCTGGGTTATAGTATACAATGAGATATAGTATACAGTGAGTATACAGATATAGTATATATAGGTATAGTATATAGTATACAGATATAGATATAGTATATAGTATATAGATATAGTATATAGATATAGATATAGTATACAGTGAGTATACAGATATAGTATATATAGATATAGTATATAGTATACAGATATAGATATAGTATATAGATATAGATATAGTATACAGTGAGTATACAGATATAGTATATATAGATATAGTATATAGTATACAGATATAGATATAGTATATAGATATAGATATAGTATACAGTGAGATTCTGTGGGCCAGAACATTAAGTGCTTTATATGTCAACACGAGTATTTTAAAGTCAATTTGCAATTTATCTGTGAGCCAAGTGCAGAGCTGAAAGAACAGGACTAATGTAGAACAAGACTAATGTAGAACAGGACTAATGTAGAACAAGACTAATGTAGAACAGGACTAATGTGGTCATATTTTATAGCTCTTGTAAGGCCTGTGGTAGATGCATTCTGTACAAGCTGTAATGAATTTAATAACTTTTTAGAGCTTCCAATTAGAAGACGATTACAATAATCTAGTCTTGATTAAATGACTGGATATTCTCTGCAATTGATGAGGAAAGTATGCCTTAGTTTAGTAATATTACATTACATACACTATATCTATATGGATAAAAGTGTTGGGACACTCATTACAGGAGCTTTTATGACATTCTGTTCTAAATCCACAGGCATTAATATGAAGATGCCCCCCCCGCAACTACAACAGCTCCCAGTCTTCTGTGAAGGCTTTCTATAATATTTTGGAGGTGTATGTGGGATTTGTTTGCCCATTCACCCAGAAGAGCATTTGTGAGGTCAGGCACTGATGTTAGACTAAAGGGCCTGGCCAGCTGTCTCCTCCTAGTTCATCCCAAAGGTGTTTGATGGCCAGTCAAGTTCTTCCATGCAAAACTCACCTAACCATTCCCTTATGGACCTTGCCTTGTGCACTGGGGCATGCTGGAACAAAAAAGAGTCTTCTCCAAAATGTTCCCACAAAGTTGGAAGCATACAGTTGTCCAAAATGGTTTGGTATGCTGAAGCATTAAGCTGTCCCTTCACTGGAACTCAGGGTTGGAACTATAGGGTTGTGTTTCAGACAACTTCTGAAACACAACCCTATAGCATTATTCCTCCTCCACCAAACCTCTCAGTTGGCACAATTTCTCAGTTGGGACAGACAGGTAATTTTCTCCTGGCCTTCACCAAACCCAGACTTATCCATCAGACGGCCAGATAGAGAAGTGTGATTCATCACTCCAAGGAACATGTTTCCACTGCTCCAGAGTCCAGTGCCAGTGTGCTTTACATCACTCCGTCTGACACATGGCATCGTTCTTGGTGATGTAAGGCTTGCATGCAGCTGCTTGGTCGTGGACGCTCAGCCGAGCCGTTGGTGACTTTTACGCACCATACGCCTCAGCACTCTGTGAGGACACTCTGTAACTTTACATGGTCTCCACTTCATGGCTGTGTTGCTGTGGTTCCTAAACGCTTCCACTTTTCAATAATGCCGCTCACAGTTGATCACGGAATTTCTAAGAGGAAAGAAATTCCATAAACTGACTTGTTGCAACAGTGCATCCTGTTACAGTACTAGGCTCAAATTCAGGGAGCTCCTGATCATTCACAAATGTTTGTAAAGCCAGTCTACATGGCTTAGGTGCTTCATTTTATACACATGTGGCAACAGAACTCAATGAGACACCTGAATTCTATTATTTAGAGGTGCGTCCCAATACTTTTGTCCATATAGTGTATGTGAGGGTCTAATGAGAGATCTAATGAGAATCAATATTAATGGATAATATTTTTGGAGGGTATTACTGAAAAACCATCAAGATTTAGTAGAATGCTAGATCATTTGTCTCTTACAGTCTTGGGAACCAAGCAATAGCACCTCAATCTTATCAGAATTCAGAAGGAGAAATTGCTATCCAATTTTTTATTTCCTTTATGCTGTCCTCAGCTTTGTTACGTGTATGGGCTTAATCAAGATTAGCAGATATAATAGCAGAGAATTGTCAACAATGGAAACTAATGCCATGCTTCTAAATAATAGTGCCTAATGGTAACATATATAGAGAGAATGTCATGGGTAAAGAACGTGCAGGACAAGAAAGGGAAGCAAATACAACTGAACGGTTTAATGAAAGTAACAAAAACAAAAATATATTGGCATCGTGACAGAGGGGGACAGTACTGAGCCCTGTGGAACACCATATTTTACTTTTGTAAGCTCCAACCATTCATTATGTGCCAGAACCAAATTATAGTGATCAAATACGATCCTCTAATGCCATGAATGTAACCAACCTATCCAGGAGGATATTGTGGTCCATGGTATCAATTATGTCACTAAGACATAAAAGTGTAATACAATAGATGCATCCTTTATCAGAGGATATTAAAAGATTGTTAGTGCAATTTCAGTGTAGTGATGTAGTCTAAATACAGACTGTAATAATTCATGGACATAATTTGTCTGCAAATAGGCGCATAATTGTTACAAACTGCTTTCTCTCGTATTTTGGCAATAAAGTTTAGGTTTGAAATTGACTTGTAATTAGAAAGATCATGAGAATGACGTTTTATTTATTTTTATTTTTTAATTGGTGATGTAATATCTGCAAGTATTAATTTTGGGAATATAACAGAGGCCAAGAGATGAGTTAATTATTGTAGGCATAGGTTGTATACAGAGGTTCTCAAATGAACTGGGAGTGGATACTTGAGGAGGATTTAGAAGAATTTATCAAAGAGATTAGCTCCTCGAAATAAATTCTAAACATCAAATGCATATTCAGATTAACAGTCTGAACAAACACATTAAACTTTTTAAAAATATTTTCAATCTTGTCATTGAATACATTTATAAATTAATTACTACAAGATTAAATTCAATGTCCAGGGATTCAATGTCCAGAATCTGCAGATTCCTAGATAGTTTTAACACAAAGCTTTAAATGCCTCCACTTTAGGGTTTTGCCAGTTATCCTCCAAGCTTTGGGCAGCGTGTTTCAAGCTTCCTGGTTGCTGTACCAAGGTCCCACTCTCTTCTCACTAAACTCCTTTTGTTCGGGATGGTGCAACCTTGCCTAAAGTTACAAGGAATGAATTCTGAGTGTTATACACTGGATTTACTGATATATCAATCACACTGTTCAGATACATTATGTGCGCTGGCTGGCACTTCTGGATGAACAGCAGAAGAAGCTGCATCTGAGTGACCTAATGCTTCTCAAAGCGCCTTAGATGAATCAGGGAGGCCTCAGCTAAGATGAATAAATGCGAATGCTCTCCCTATTCATTATAACCAGGGCCAGAACACAACGGGTTGCCCGGGCAACCAAGGGAATTACACAACGGAGATGAGTTGTTTTTTTCTCTCATGTAGTACAGAGGGATTCCGGGAACACTTTCGTTTGGCTGAGAAAGGACACATTTTTGGTTCACAGTATTTTTCTGTGTTCTAGAACATAATGAGGTTCTGTGCTCAAAAGGCTGTTGATGCTGGAGCCAATTAAGTATTTAAAAGCTTTTGTTTAAACCCTTTTGCCTGAATGGATTTAGCTCGTTCTTCCCTGTAGCCTGAAGAGTCACTGCACACATGACATAATGCAAGGCCAACAAAAACGTGTTCTGGTTAGCAGGGAAGAAATGCACAAATAAACTGCCTCCCATTTGAACACACTGCTCACCATCCTGTCACGTCCTGATTTTGATAGGATTGCAGTGATTATTTCTGAACCAGAATGTTCACACCCAGCCCGGTTAATTCGCAGATTGGTTCTGGGCTGTGGTGTGGTGTGTTAGAGCAGGGATAGCCAGATCTGTGATGATCACCCAAGTCTGCTTGGTTTTGCTACCCATTGTGGCCAAGGGTAGCTCTGAAAACTCTGAAAGATTGCTTTCTATGAATTATTTGGTAGTATTTAGTAGCAAACAAACAAACAAAAATCCAAACCCAACACAGCACAGTTGATATACACAGTGGGCCACCAGAGAGACTGCAACGAGATCTGAATAGTTGTGCTCAGCACATACGATGTGTGTCATTCATTGCCTTTTTGAAATTGACTGTAGCTGTTGGATGGGCCTCAGTGTGTTAAAGTAGCCTAGAAAAAAGTAATGACAAATATTAGCATATGTGTGTTTTATCCAAGTGGTGTCATGAAAGGCCATAGGGTAACTTATAGGATTTATTTTTAGGATAAAGTCATAACTAGAAAAAGGTTGCAGTACACTAAAAAGAATTTAGAAATGTATAAATTGAAACATGAATGTGCTTAAAGGTAAAAAAAAGTCTTTAATCCCTGGCTACAGCAATTATGTAATCAAAAGGACTGAGAGACAAAGCCTTGCTCAGTGTTTTGACTCTGACCACCTCAGGGCATACAGACCCATAGACCCACAAGCTGGGCAACACTCCCTGCCAAAAGGTCAGAATCTCTCAGCGAGACAACCCAGCTCCCGCAAGTAATCACGTTAACGCCTGGCCACACCCTGCCCCACCGTCAAGCCAAGAGATTTTCTTCAGAGATTAATCCAGCCCTGGTTTGCTACAGCTATTCTTACGGCTAAACCACGGGTTTCCGTTACTTTCCGTTACTGCAGTCCGGAGCGGCGCTGTTCTTTAGCAGTTGGCTAATCACCTCTCGCCTCGGTCACGAGCCATTCTCACCAAGTCCCCCCACCCCCCTCACCAGGCATGTCTCCTAATTTTGTACTTCCTGTGTCCTTGACAATTGATCTTTGATTTGTGTCAAATGAAGCACAAATCACACACTGTGCAGGGTTCTGTGAATTGAAAGACAAGGTCAAAACAACGGATTTATGTTATATTGAAAGACTCATGAGACTGTGGCAACAATCATTTTAAATCATACAGTATCTGCCATTCTAAAGAATTATTTTACACTGCACATTAATAAGATGGTAAAACTGTATTAATACAAATAATTATTAAAAAAAACAAATCTGTTTCTTCTAAATCTGTTTCTTTTGTAACACATGCTCTTTGGATCGTTTGATATGAATGTCATTCATTGTTGCAGTGTATAAACTGTAAAACATTTTACAATTTATACACCGAAAAAGGTAAAAAAAAAAATATCAAAGACTCATGAGACTGCAGTATCTACAGTTATGTGTCATACACGTCACACATGGTTTGTATTAATGAAAGTAACACAAATCTGTTTTTTCTTCTTTTTGCAGGAAACAGTAGAATATGCCTTCCTAATTATTTTCACTATTGAGACCTTTTTGAAGATCATAGCATATGGGCTGGTGATGCACCAGAACTCCTATGTTCGAAATGGCTGGAATATGCTGGATTTTGTAATAGTCATAGTTGGGTAAGGACATGTGTGTACAGTCATACACCCTATATGTCTGTTTCAAAGATACACATTTCAAAAGATGATTGTGAGAAATTGCAGAGAACCGTCTAAAATCCGAAAGTACAATACATATACGGTACATACACAGCAGCGGGGAGTAGAGCTCCAGCGGTAAGAACCGTCTAAATGTTGATGCACTGTGACGTTTTGAGGCTAGAGCCTCTGCCTGAAGCATGTGTGTGTGGGGATGATGCTTGGAACAGTCGACAAGAACTGGGTGACCATATTCAGTCTAAGGTTAGCAAACATGGAGAGTTTAACACATTCATGTGCACATATACACACATCCACACCCACACATGCACATACAAACACGTGGGGAGTTCAACGCACTCATGCAGACGCACACACACACACACACACACACACATAGACACACAGTTCTATCTCCTGTCACATTTGATTAGACTCCTAAAAACTGAATGGATACATATTTAAAGAGATGAATGAGTGTTGAATGAGTGAGGTATGTTCGTTCTGCTCATCCAGCTCTAAAAGCAGATGTCCCCTGCAGACTGCCAGAACTGTTACAGTAAACCACACATTGGCTTGAAAAAGAAACTACATTTACTTGCTGCAAACATGTTTTTTCATATGTGCGGATATTTATATTCATATTATAAATGATGAAAACTCAGTTTACAAAGTAGTGTCTCATTACTCAACAGTGCTTTGGACCAATATTTAAAAATGCATTCTTCTGTGTGGAATTGTAATGATTTCATACAATGTGTGTGTGTGTGTGTGTTGTGTAGCTTGTTCAGCGTCGTCCTAGAACTGATGACCAAAGAGGGTGAAGCGGGTCAAAGCGGAGGTAAGCCAGGCGGCTTTGACGTCAAGGCCCTGAGAGCGTTCCGCGTCCTCCGTCCCCTGCGACTTGTCTCAGGAGTCCCCAGTGAGTGAAGCATCCCAGCAACGCCCTCCTAACCTAACCTCACCTCTCCCTAACGTTCACCCACCAAGAACATTACCACCGCTTGGCCAGGCGATGCCACATTTATGAATGTAACCCAATGTTGCATCATGGGTATAATCTTTAAAGAATGTGAACAGTCACATTAAAGATTTGTGCATTGGTTATATTCATCCTGCTCTAAATATGGCAGTGTTCTCTTCACCTGCTGGCAGGTTTACAGAACAGCATCTTCTTGGGTTTCAGTGCTATATACATATTACCCTTTACACATACTTATAGTACAGTTCAGTATTACATATTTCAAATTTTTTTACAGCTGCAGGAAAATATATAAAGACAAGGAACAGAATCAGACGGTACAGGAATTTGCTTTGGTATGATAGAAACTACTCAACGTAGTGAAGTGCTGATAGGACACAGGTGCTCTGACATTACTGACAACACTGGAATAATACAGGAATTGGGAAAGAACACAAGAACACAATTTACAGAGTGTTAATAGTAACAAGGATAAATCTACAAATGGAGGAGGGGGGTTAAACAATAAAGTTTGTTAGATGCAGTTGTGTAAACATAAGACTGTAGGGTGTGTGACGTGCTTTAGCTTTGAGCACAGTCCAGCATTTTCCGGCTGGTTGGCTGCGGTTCCAGGCAAGGATTGTGGACCAACAGAGATATGGCAATGGGAAAGAAACCATTCGTGTGTCGCAAATTAAGGTCGACGTCTGTGTCGTGTTTCTGGAGTACACCAAAGGACCGGGAAACAGGATGGCTCTTTCTGTCTTTAGGTTATTATGATTAGCGTAGCATTAGCTTCTGTCTGAGTCTGAATGGTTTTTGACATATCAGCTGTTGCGACTTTGTGGCTGTCCTGTGGTGCATCTGCAGGTTTGCAGGTGGTGCTGAACTCCATCATCAAAGCCATGGTCCCCCTGCTGCACATTGCCCTGCTCGTGCTCTTCGTCATCATCATCTACGCCATCATTGGCCTGGAGCTCTTTATCGGGAAGATGCATGCGACCTGCTATCTGGAGGGCACACGTGAGTGTCTCCGTGAGCATGTCTCCACACTGTCTGGAGGGCACACGTGAGTGTCTCCGTGAGCATGTCTCCACACTGTCTGGAGGGCACACGTGAGTGTCTCCGTGAGCATGTCTCCACACTGTCTGGAGGGCACACGTGAGCGTCTCCGTGTGCATATCTCCACACGTGTGTGTGTTTTGGTGATATATGATGATATGTCCATCTTTCTGTGGTCTTAGTGCTTCCTCTCATTATATATATAAAGGATCACTCATTTGTGTGCATATTAAAATTAATTACCAGTAATTTAATAATTTGATAATAATTTGATTGCTTAAGTATTAATACATTTCTGAAGAGGAGAGACTGAAGTAATGATGGATTTTAATAAGGCATCTGTGATTTCAGTTATGCTGTTGCAGGCTAGAGGGAGTGATGTTGGCTTCTTCTTCTACACAGAGCATGGTCCTTCTCATGACTTATCCGCCATGCTCTTTGTCTCCCCCGTAGGCTCTCTGGCAGAGGACGAGCCTGCGCCATGTGCTCCCTCGGGCCACGGCCGCCACTGCGCCGCCAACGGCACTGTGTGCCGGGACGGCTGGCAGGGGCCCAACAATGGCATCACCAACTTCGACAACTTCCTGTTCGCCATGCTCACCGTGTTCCAGTGCATCACCATGGAGGGATGGGCAGACGTGCTGTACTGGGTAAGAATCTGTGCCAGCCATGCCAACCAGGCAGCCAGTGAGCAGTGCCAGCCAGCCAGCCAGCCATGCCAACCAGTGATAGTAACGCAGATACCTGCAGCATTTAAACGCTTTTCTGAATTGTCTTGGCTTAAAGGTTAAAGGGAAGAGGAGTAGTATCTGTCAGACACAGCTGTCTTGGAGAACTTCCTGCCACATGGAAACTAGCAGCATAATTATGGCACCATGGTTTCCGTACTTCTTCCGTGCATTTGTAAATACCGCCACAAATGACAAAGATATGAGAAGGTCGTATGAAGGTCACTGGGCAAAAGCTAACTTACCCATGGCAGCAGGATAGCAGCTGTTTAGCCTAGCTTTATTCATTGTTTTTCACAGAGCTTAAGGCTGGTTTCTGTACACGTCAGTTGAGATATCTACTTTGGCCATGACATATCTACCCAGCTCTTACTTATTATTATATTCTGAGAACTGCGGACGTGGATGGTGTGGCGATTGTCACTTCCACGATGCTCGCTGTCTCTCCCTCCCCCCCTCTGTCTCTCTCTCACTCTTTCTCTCTCATTCTCTCTCTCTCCCTCTCTCATTTGCCATTTATTCATCCGTTACCATGGTAAAGTCTCCAAATGCTAATGAGGCTATCAAAGTGAATATATGCGAGTCTGACATTGTGGTGGTGAGAAAGCTCTGGCCACTTT
>JAOXYF010000016.1:5420380-5430553 GCA_028565775.1 Sternarchorhynchus goeldii
GGGGGGGGGGGGGGGGGGGGGCCAGTGCTCATTCTTCTTTGATTATCCAATTACCCGCTTTTTTAGCAACTATGCAGAAGTTTTTTTGTTGAGGATTTGAGACCTTGAGACCTTTCCTTTCCTCTGAGCTATTCGTTGGGCTCAAACCTCTGCTCCTCTCGTTTTACCTCAGAATGGAAGTGAAACATATTGCATTATGCTGTAAATATATTCATAAATGCGTTAAATGCATTATAATATATTTTCAGTGTATTACAATATTAATGGGCTTCTCTACTTTGAACTGAAACCACTGCTGCTAAAGGATGCATGGATCTGATATTGTTTCCTATGTGTGATGCCATACTGCATAAATAAGCACATACAAAATGATTCATAAATAAAAACTGGTAACATCAAATATTTAATTTCCATTAGCATGCAGGTTTTTCCATAATATTACATTTGAAATGTTCCATATGATGTATAGCAACTAGGTTCTTATATATCTGGTGTCTCTTCAAATAAAGATTTACAAAAAAGTTAGTAGGTGGACTTGCAAGTAACCACACCATTTTATCACTCTTCCAGTCAAAAAATTACAAAGTCAAAGTTCAGGTTAGTAAGCCAGTGAGTGTGTCCCTGTGCTGAGTGGCAGCCCAGTGGGCGTGTCTGTGAGCTGAGTGGCAGCCCAGTGGGTGTGTCTGTGAACTGTGTGGCAGCCAGTGTTGTGTGGGTATTCATGTTTCCCTGCATGCTCTTCTCTTCACTTCCTGCATGCTCATTTCCACCAGCATGTTTTTTTTTTCACATGGCTGTGTTTTTATTTCTGTTTTCTAATTTTTCAGGGTAATCATAGCCAACCTCTCAACTTTTATATTTTGCTTTTGTTTTTATTTCACAAGTTACATTTTCTATGCATGCAGTCACCACCAATCTATATAAAGGGTCTGCATTTACATACATAAGGATTCTGTACATACATATACATAAACACAAACGTCTACCTTGTACACTTGTCCATTCATTTATTCCATTGTAATTACTCACCTCTTGCCTTCACTCGGAGTAAAGTAGCTAACTGTAAAGGCCACGGCTGAAGCTCCGCCTCTCACTTCACTTCTTGCTCCGCCTCTTGTTCCACCTCTTGCTTCCTTATAGTCGCAGCTGGCGTCGCTGGAACAGGTTCTGTCGCCGTAAGTGCCGAGCAGCGGTTAAATCCACCAGCTTCTACTGGCTGGTCATCCTGCTGGTGTTCCTCAATACTCTCACCATATCCTCAGAGCACTACAACCAGCCTGGGTGGCTCACACAAGTACAAGGTGAGCGCACACTCACGTACGCAGCTGATTGAGTCGAATGAATTGCATTTTGTGGGCAAGTAGAGCCACAATCCAATATTACAGCCTGAACTGATACGTGAACTAAGGTCACATGATCCCATATTTGCTGGACACCATCAGGCTGCCCTGGTAGCTCAGGAACGTAGGATCGCCTTATAACCCTGCCCCCCCCCCCCTTCCTCTACAGAGGTGGCCAATAAGGTTCTACTGGCCATGTTCACCTGCGAGATGCTGATTAAGATGTACAGCCTGGGTCTGCAGGCCTACTTCGTCTCCCTGTTCAACCGCTTCGACTGCTTCGTGGTGTGCGGCGGCATCGTGGAGACCATCCTGGTGGAGTTGGAGATCATGTCACCCCTGGGGATCTCCGTGCTGCGCTGTGTCCGCTTGCTCCGTATCTTTAAGGTCACGCGGTGAGAAGCCACCACGCGTACTTCAACCGCCCTGCTGAAAGCACTGCAGTAGAAAGACGTGCTGATTTTTTACACTGTCCTGTTTTTAGGGGAACTGGGCCGAGCTCCAGTTTCCATAATATGTTATTTAAACTTTTTTAATAATTAAGTTTTATTTTTAGCCATTACAGTACAATAGACAGTTTAATGCCAGTGATATATAGAATAGACCAACTATAAACACTTTGTCATGGACATAGAATGTGCAGGAATTTAAAGAAAACACGCAGTACAAGAAACCATGTGCTCGGTGCCGCCTAGTGGTGGTAATGGGATGACATCACACTTTTTATGGATATGAAGATTTTTCTCATAACAGCAAGAACAAAGTACTTTTGTATGAATAATGAATAAGCATTTGAGCTAATGAATACGCATTAGACCCAATATAGTCATTTTAAATCTAAAACTATTCCTTACCATTTTATAGTATTTTATTAATTTTATGGTAATTCTTTTTCAGTCTTTAATAAAAAAAAAAGTTTTTCTTTGCAATACCAGATGTTTGACTCTTTCTGAATGGCTTCCTCTGTCTGCTTCTCTAGTCACTGGGCCTCTCTGAGTAACTTAGTTGCATCTCTACTGAACTCCATGAAGTCCATCGCATCCCTCCTTCTCCTGCTCTTCCTCTTCATCATCATCTTCAGCCTGCTCGGTATGCAGCTCTTCGGTGGCAAGTTCAACTTCGACGAGAACGTGACCAAGCGTAGCACCTTTGACACCTTCCCTCAAGCCCTGCTCACGGTTTTTCAGGTTGGCTGTTCGAGCACCGCACACCTCAAAGCTGGGCTTCACCATGCAAATGCTGCATGTAACCTGGCGCTCCCGTAAAGGAGTGATTTCCTTTTCCACGCACGTCTTGATTCCAAGAGAATGATCTAGAATTGGGCCTCCTAATTGTAAGACTCGTTAGACTTTGGAATGTAAGACTTTGTTTATGTGTGTGTGTGTGTGTGTGTGTGTGTTTTTGTTCGTTTATGTGTGTGTGTGATCAGATCCTGACAGGTGAGGACTGGAACACGGTGATGTATGATGGAATCATGGCGTATGGGGGCCCTTCCTCCTCAGGCATGGTGGTATGCATTTACTTCATCATCCTCTTCATCTGTGGAAACTGTATCCTTCCCTTCCTCCGTGGACTATACTGATCAAGCAGTCCAGTTATCAGATAGTTCAGAACCTACTTGATGAATTGGACTTGAACTGTGCTGTTTGGGATCCCTTGACACTCATGATGAGACATCCTGTTGAACGTCTTCTTGGCCATCGCCGTGGACAACCTGGCCGACGCGGAGAGCCTGAATTCCGCCCAGAAGGAGCAAGAGGAGGAGAACAAAAGGAGGAAGAGAGCCAGGTGATCATCTTCCCAAAACAAAGGACAGTTGGCTGAAGCGGGCTACAGCCATCAGCCCATTAACAGAGCAGAACACCAAAATTCAATCACTACAGGCTTCGTTTTAGATGACAGAAGCCTGGCACCAGGACAACTTCAGCTAAATTACAAATAGGAGTGCATTGCAATTGCTTATAACAAGTTTCTATTAAACCAAGAATCAATTTGAGATCACTCATCCCTGTTTGTGGTAAAATACAATAGACACTTGTCCTAAATGTCTTCTGTAATTGCCGTGCTAGTTTGGTTGTACATTACACAGAGTGTTACTGCTTTAATGACCTGAAGTGTGTTTCAAAAGGAGCGGTAGCACAGATAAGATGGAAGAAGATAATATGGAGGACCATGACGGAGAAACTAAGGTAAACAGCAGCTCCTGAGACCTTCTGTATGTAGGCTTATGCTCCTTTTAAAAATGTTCTTGCATGCATTGCATGTGTGCACAGATTCCGTTGGAGGAGGATGATGAAGATGAAGAGAGAGTTGCGGTGGTTCTGGCTGCAGGCGAGTGCTTTCTGACGCATTAGTGTTTGTCGGCTATACAGCGGCGCACAGTCTGTGTATGTGTGCTCATGCGTGCGCATGTGTGTGTTTGTCTCTGTGTGTACGTGCACTTACAGCTGAGAACGATGAGGATGAGCCTGATGTCCCGCCAGGACCCCGTCCTCAGAGGCTTTCTGAACTCAGCCTCAGAGAGAAGATTCAACCAATTCCAGGCGGCAGCGCCTTCTTCATCTTCAGCAGCACAAATCCGTGCGTCCAGTACACACACACACACACACTCACTCGCGCAGACATTCACATAGCTCCAGTGACTAAAAGCTGCCAACCTCTTTTCGCACTTTCACCACAGGATCCGGGTGAGCTGCCATCGTCTGATCAATCACCAGATCTTCACCAACCTCATCCTTGTCTTCATCATGCTCAGTTCCATCTCACTTGCTGCAGAGGATCCCATACGAAGCTTCTCAGCGCGGAACATCGTAAGATCTACCCTACAGTACTCTCAGATGCCTCTTGAAACCCTAATATTTACTGTAGTAGCACTGTTTTTTTTCTGGTGGTTATTTTCTAGATCAGTACTGCATTTGAAGATGTTCACATATACTCATTTATAGTCTAACTTTTTTGTGTAACTGTTGTTTTAATGGCTCATTTTCACATGAAACCTTCAGGCTTCTAATTTTGAAGCAGAAAGGCAGGATGACCAGTACAAATAATCATCTCCGTGAAGATCTGCTGAAAACCCTCTTATCTCATAAATCATTCTCACCTATGAGTTTAACCAGTGAACCGAATGGTTCAGTTGTTGTATCTTAAATGGTCTTAATGGTCCTAAACTGTCATGTTGCCCTTTCACAGATTCTTGGTTATTTTGACTATGCCTTCACTGCTATCTTTACAGTAGAGATCCTACTGAAGGTAATTTCTCCTCTCCATGTCTTGGGGTTGGGTTCCAGCTCCATCATTAATGCTATCACCGCCTTGCCTCCACAGGTCCTAGGCTATGCTGATTATGTCTTCACTAGTATATTTACCTTTGAGATCGTGTTGAAGGTAAACCCGTTTCTGTGATAGTTCCAGCCTTGCCACGCCACCCTCTTTGTGTCAGTGTGTTTCACAGAGGTCGTTGCCCTGTTGCGTGTTTGTTATCATTACACTTCTTTTTAACGAAACCAAAGATCTCCGTAAAAGATCTATACATACTATATGACCGGACATTAGTGCATTACTCTATTATCTTATTTACCAAGGTTTTTTTGGTACATATCCATTTATGACATGTTTCTGTTCTTTATTAGCAATTTTAAAATAATTTTTAAATATTCAGTTCATAGTTTTTTGCAGACTTTTTAAAGATGTGGCAGTACTGCTTTACTGGGGCATTTAGTTTTGTTCCATCTTATTTTTCAGAGCATAGAAAAAATAAATATTGTGTTACATGTACTGTAAAAATATCTTGGTATTATATTTTGGCATATCGCCCACCCTTTGTAATACTACACATGTATTTATGTTCATTCTTCAAGATAAAATTATGTTTGTTTAGATAACTTGACTCACTACAATTTAGACAGATCTTGAAGTTCCATCATGCCCTCTATATTTAGCCTAAGATCGTACTGTGTGCCTGTTTTTGCTTTGGTCAGATATGAGCTAGATGATTTAACTTCACATCTGCATGCTACCAGATGTGCAGTTCAGGCGAACTGCAGTGAAAGAACCAACATACGCCTGCATGTCATTCGTTCTGCATTTCCCATAATCCTCGTCGCTCTGATGTTCCGATTCGTGCATCTGCACATCTCATGTTTTTCTTGGTGTTTGGAAGGTGAAAAATGTTCTCCTGAAACCAGATGCAGATGTCGAAAACACTCTTACTGCTTTAAAAAGGCCTCGTTCAGCAGAAGTCAACAAAATTTGAACAGCACAGGGCTTCCCGTTCAGGATTGGCTGATTTCGTTTAGTTTCATTGGCTTGTACTGTACTACACCATCTCAGCATATCATTTTTAAAGTGATTTTACTTGATCTCCAGCGGTCACGCTTCCCTTTTAAAAATGCACATGTTTTAGAACAGTAAAAAAAGATAAGTGTGTTTTAGACTTACTTCAAGACTATTAAACATTTCAGAGGTGTTAAACATGTCTACACTTGTAAACAAATTTTGACCATGGTTTGGTTGATAAGCTCGTATGCTGTTTTGCCAAGGGTAGAGGACTGCAGTATTTTGCCACTGGGCCTCCTGAACTTCCTCAAAGCCCTTGTTTGTTTGATTTGGAGACAGCATGTTACCTTCTCGCTGTAATCAGATGCACATCTCTGATTGGTGCTTTGCTCTGGGTGGGTGTTGGCAGTTGAAGAAGCACTGAATGCAAGACTAGAGCAAGCACAGTAGGAATCTGAGAAAGCATCAAAGTTTTGGGGCTTTATAGCATAATGCATTATTAATGCAGTTTAGATATCAAATGGCATTTTTCATCTATTAAAGAGGCACACTGACATTACAAAAACTTTTAAATAAAAAACCAGGACTATGAAAAATGTCAAATATTATGGTTTAACACAACTTATTTAAACCTGGTTATCAGAGTGAAAGTAAACAACAAACAAACAATCAAAAAAGAGATCAGACACAATCAGATTTGACCTCTGGCTCTGGAGGTCACATCATTTTTTACCTTCTGAAAATCCATTAAAGAGATCAGTCTCAGCACCCAGAGGCTTCAGTTGGGTTTCCTAAATGCAGCATATTGAAACTGAACCTGAAGCAGTCCAGTATGTAATAAAGCTTTGAAAAGAATTATATACTTGTTCTTAAAGCTCCAGTTAGAAACTGCTGCACCACACCTGCCCCAGCATTAGGGACAGAGAGTGCGGTAAATATACAAACCTTTAAAAAAATATATGTAAAATACAACATGCATGCAGTAGCAGTTTTGGCCTGATGGTGGCAGCAGTTCCTTACTTGGGCTTTCTCACACACATAGGAGTACACTTTTATATCCTTTCAGTGGCCTGTTAATTTATACTTGCTCTCCTCGGACAGATGACTGCGTATGGGGCCTTCCTGCACAAAGGTGCATTCTGCAGAAACTACTTCAACCTCCTGGATCTGCTGGTCGTCGGAGTCTCTCTCGTGTCCTTCGGCGTACAGTATGTACCACACAGGACACCCCAGGAGTACAACTCACATCTAGCTGTTGTTATTACTGAACATGTTGGAAATGCTGCTCAGTATGATTAAATGAATACAGTGTGATTTGCGTTTAGAAGCACGAAAGCTGGTTGGTTTTTACATTTAGTATTAACAGACTGGCTGTTTGTTTGCATACATTCATTACTTCACTTAAAGGTCTCAGATTTGCTTATGTCGCGTCCAAAGCTGCTGTCCCATCATGTACACATCACGCCTTCACCGTGGAAAAGCTGACCGTGTGCCTTCTGCAGGTCGTCGGCCATCTCCGTGGTGAAGATATTGCGTGTACTCCGGGTGCTGCGGCCCCTGAGGGCCATCAACCGGGCCAAGGGCCTGAAGGTAAGGTGCACTGCTGTGAAGAGCATTTCTGATGGACCTGCCTGAAACCAGAGCCGGTTTGGGGCAGCTGCCATTTGGTAACTGCTCTCATGAGGATGGCATAGCATGTATGTGCAAATTATGGGAAGACTTCAGAACTCAGAAACTAATAACCCGTAACTAATCCAATTCATTCAAAGCTAAAAAAGTCATATATGTGTTTCCAGCTCGTAAATGAATGGCTGTGTATCACAACCAGTTCATTCCTTGCTTGCTTCATCGTGAACTTTGCTATGATTTTCCGACTCTGGTGTGGATCTCCCACCTACAGCACGTTGTGCAGTGTGTGTTTGTGGCCATCCGGACCATTGGGAACATCATGATTGTCACCACGCTCCTGCAGTTCATGTTCGCCTGCATCGGTGTGCAGCTATTCAAGGTAACTCCGCTGGACACGATCAGAAGACCATTGTTACACTGCTCTTACAAAGAGTGTTCACTAACAGACAGAGCTGAACTGAAAGTGTAATATCTGCTTCTCAAGGGAAAGTTCTATCGCTGCACAGATGAGGCAAAGTCCAGTCCTGATGAATGCAGGTAAGTATTAAAATCAGTGTAGTCCACTCAGACATGCACTTGAGATTGGTGCTAATGTATGTTTTTCTTCTGTATTCCATTAACAATGACCACATTCCACAGTATATTTTATGTAACATTTTGTTTGACACATTAATATCACCTTATCCTGTATCAGGAAACAGTTGTGTCTGCAAGTATACCATTGTTTTACCCTGTAAAACCATAGAAGTAAAAATACGTAGTAAA
Organism: Sternarchorhynchus goeldii; assembly: GCA_028565775.1. Lineage (NCBI taxonomy): Eukaryota > Metazoa > Chordata > Actinopteri > Gymnotiformes > Apteronotidae > Sternarchorhynchus > Sternarchorhynchus goeldii. The sequence continues at coordinate 5,428,390 of JAOXYF010000016.1, forward strand.
ATTTTTTTTGCATGAAAGCTTAATTTGAGGCTTTATTGTAGGTTGGAATAGGTATTGTGCTAGGAAGGTGAGTGTAGGTGTGTGTGTGTGTGTGTGCATGTGTGTGTAGGTTCACCCTCTTTTTCCTTTTCCGTCTAGAGGGACGTACATCCTGTATAATATTGGTGATAATGCCTTGCCCCAAGTGCGTGAAAGGATCTGGTACAACAGTGACTTCAACTTTGACAACGTCCTGATGGCTATGATGGCTCTCTTCACCGTGTCCACCTTCGAGGGCTGGCCAGCGTAAGGACGCCTACAGTCTCCACACGAACACATCCACAGAGACATGAGAAATACACGCCAAACCTAAAGACCTTTCATTATGTATTTTCTCCTGTTCATTTACGTACGCATTCTTTCATCTCTCCGGGGTACCTCCAAGACTCTTATACAAGGCCATCGACTCCAACCGAGAGAACATGGGCCCGATATACAACTACCGTGTGGAGATCTCCATCTTCTTCATCATCTACATCATCATCATCGCCTTCTTCATGATGAACATCTTTGTGGGTTTCGTCATTGTCACCTTCCAGGAGCAGGGAGAGAAGGAGTACAAGAACTGTGAGCTGGACAAGAACCAGGTATGAAAGAACATGACTCGGGTTTGTTCCTTCAGACACACACACACACACACACACACACACACACACACACACACAAAACAGTTTGCTGTTGTACAGTTTAATATATGCTGGCTGTGCTGTGCTTCCTGTGCATTAACCGCAGCTCCGAACCTTGCAGTCATACTTGTGTGTGTTTCCTGTTTTTGTGTGTGTGTGGAACAGCGTCAGTGTGTGGAATACGCTTTACAAGCTCGCCCACTGCGGAGGTACATCCCCAAGAATCCCTACCAGTATAAATTCTGGTGTGTGGTGAACTCCACAGGCTTTGAATACGTCATGTTTGTGTTCATCATTCTCAACACCCTCTGTCTGGCCATACAGGTGAGGGCAGAACGTTTCTCAAATGTACCACGAGTGCTGCTCGATTGTGCAACACTGCGCACATGTACCTAATGAGTGAACTCAAAAAATCTCATTGCAAAGTTTTTTTAAAAACTGGGGCAAAAAATAGGAACCTCCTGAATGGAAAGCAGTCATTTTGAGTAGCATTAATGAAAAGCAATGGGAATCGAGACAGAAGGAAGAATAGCGCATAGTAAAGTAGAAAGAAGTTGATTTTTAAAAGATAAATTAGAGGAGCTGTCACAGAGAGAGTGTGGGAGAGTCCCACAGTCTGGACTGAATGACCTGGTGCCATTTGACAAAAGCCTAGTGTGTGGTTCAGTTTCAGAAACTCAGAGATCACAGAGGGATTGTATAGTGCCAAAAATGTAAACGTGAGGTTACAGGAGTTCAGTAAGTTTTAGAGTTGGTAGGAGATATATATATATATATACTGCTTTATACAGTAACAAAGTGGCATAAGATGGGTTAATATTTGCAGATAATTTGGTAAAGGATTATATATATATATATATACACACACACACCCTATTCCTCTATTAACAGGGCCTGTAGATGTTTTGTGCCTATAGACTTTGGGATAAAACTATGCTATAGAAAGGGAGAACACATTTTAAAACAAACTCCAAACTCTGCAGTATAAACCACACTTAATGTGCTCATAAAGATTATAGTCTACAGTGTTTCTATAATTGTTTCTATAACAAAAGGTGGATTGTATACCAGTTCCAGGTAGGTTTCCAGGCAGGATTTCCTGGTTATGGGAGTGGCTACAGTGGTTTTAAAAGAATCAGAATATGACAATAAATGAGCATGTAATCAAGTTTAGCCATGTGAACAGGCCAATGACAGAACACTGACAAGCTTCTCTATAATTTCCCTCGAAATCAGGGGTGTGAAAGTCCATTCAAGGAAGACAAGAATCCAGCAAAGTTTTATGATTGCTCTGTTTAGACACACCTACTAAACCTGGTGATTGATGAGTTGAATCAGGTGTGTTTTAAACTTGGAAGGTTGAAGACTGATAACTGATAACGAGTAGGAAGTGAGAGTGTTTAGCCAGAACAGGAAATGACAAATATGGGCTTCCTGAGTGCAAGACTGTGACAGTTAGTATTAAATGTACCATATAATGATATTAGTATTTCTTTATT
>JAOXYF010000016.1:5431791-5491863 GCA_028565775.1 Sternarchorhynchus goeldii
ACATACGTATATGAATTTTCAGCATTATACTTTCAGTGCAAGTGAAATTTTGAAAAAATAGGGTAAATGTACAAATGTATGTGAGCTGCATCCTCCTCCTCCTCCCTCTCCACACAGCATCATGGTCAGTCTCGCCTGTTTAACTCGGCCATGGACATCCTCAACATGGTCTTCACGGGGGTCTTCACCGTGGAGATGGTTCTCAAACTCATTGCCTTCAAACCCAGGGTATGTGTCCAGTTGTTATGCTTTAATGAGATCCCTGCTCTCTATGATTTGTCCAAACATGCGGAGAGACTGTTATTTGGGACCCTTTTTGCATTGGTAATGGATGAATGTGGGATATCTTTTCTTCTCCAAGACTTCTCAAATGCATCCCTACAAGTTATTCCAAGGAGTAGTATGCTAACACCTTTCTCCACCCTCTCCACCCTCCCTCCCCCTCCCCCTCCCCCATCCTTCATGGTTGCATGCCAACCCCTCTTTGTGTAGGGTTATTTTGGCGATGCCTGGAATGTGTTTGATGCCCTGGTCGTCATTGGCAGCGTTGTAGACATTATTCTGAGTCAGGTAGATGTGAGTACAGCCGGGGCGCTCGCTCGATTCATCCTCTCGTTCCTACCTCCACATCCCTCCCTCCCACTGTCACTCGCCGGCTTGCACCTGTAGGGCGTGGGTTTCGTACAGTACACCACCCTGGCGAAATTCTGTCTATGCTCTGTAATGAGGTTGACCTTCAGAGCGGATACCATAGATCCAGGCCCCCACAATCCAGATTTGGTTTTTTTGAATGGATAATGTATCAGGCACATATCTAGGTTAAGGATTTTCAGTGTCAATGCATTACCTTTGGTGACAGCACTAGCATACAGAAATCAGAAAAAGCAGAAATAATCAAAATTTGCAATTTGGATGTGTACTACAGGTTTAATTGACTTAAAAGTATAATAGAATATAAATGTGAATTTATGATTCATCAACAATTTTAGAGTCAGATTTTTTAAGTACCTGTATCTATGGTAGTGAAGCTCTCCTGGAGAGGCACTGTGCTTGTGAGAGTCTTTAGCTTCGTGCTACTGTGAATAGGTAATAACAGAGGTCAGTACAGACTACAAGTCATGCTACATAAGAGCAGCCTAAATGAGATTCGGCAGTGCGCCACAAGGAATTTTCTGTCTTCGATGACGTGTCTGTACTTTAAAGTTGACCCCTCTCAGTCGCAGTGCCCCCTCTCAGCTGTTTCTGTGGCTGCATCATCATAACTTTCTTCTTTCCTTTCTCTCCTCCATCTTTCTTGGACTCATTCTCCTCTTCTCTCCCATCTCTCCTCTTCTCTCCCATCTCTCCTCTCCTCTCCTCTCCTCTCCTCTCCCATCTCTCACTCGGTGGCTATGAGCAGCACTATTTTGCTGATGCATGGAACACGTTCGATGCCTTAATTGTTGTTGGTAGCGTCGTTGACATTGCAGTCACAGAGATCAATGTAAGTAGTGGAATGCCTGCATATCTGGCTGTTTCTCTATCTCGAGTGAAGGGTCTTGCAGTCTCTAAGAGGCACTAGTCTCTCCTCAGTCAATTTATAGACCTGCAAGAACATTTGCACATGATGCAGCTTGCAGGTGTAGTCAATGAATCAGTAGATTCATTTAGATTCATAGAATCAGTAGATTCATTTAGGTTCATTAAACTAAAAGCAGCCTTTTAAGGTATTTCCAAGGCCCTACACACACTGAACTGATGCTTTAATGATATCATACTTATTGCAACTGAATTTATATTTATTGTGAATATTTGCTACAGCCTACGTTTTCATAACTGTGTGTGGCGGGTGCGTGAGCGCACACACACACACACACACACACACACACACACACACACACACACATGCACACAAACACATTAAAACTTATATAACAATGTGTTAGTGATAAATTCTTGAGATTGTTGTAGTTTAACCTGAGTGTTGTGTTTTATTCTGTGTGGTGACGTGTATTTTTGTGATTGTCATTTATACTTTGCTGAAATTTAAATGCTGGCTTTGAAAAAGACTGAGAACAATGCATGGGTAGGTAAAACATGGTGGAAATGTAATGTTTCCCAAACCTACTGTGCATAAATGTAATGTTTCCCAAACCTACTGTGCATAAATGTTCTTCATAAAATCATTCTACACTACGTCTAAATTTTTTTTAAAACATGATTTATACATATCGGACCAGACATCAGCCAAGCCATTTTTTCAGGTACTTTTAAACTATAACATCTTATAAGCCTCAATTAGCTTAATTAAGTTAGCAGGAATGTAGAGGCGTATGCAAACTCCATTTACATACCTTTTTAAATATGAGTTCTTGTTTACTCATTTTGTAGTCTAATCCCAACAAATACAGTTCAGAGAAATTTTTGCATTGCATGAGCAATTCTAAATGAGTTTACGGAAATAGAACCTGAAAACGACCTGAAGACAACCTCAAAAAGTCCTTAATGTTAACATCTTAAAGTAGTAGAAGGTTTATCTGAAAGATTTCTGAAACATCTTTTTTACAATTTTATTTTTAACCAAAATAATATACCAGGCTTACATTTAGGGTAAAAACAGACATATATCACTAAATACACAGCTGGAAAAACAAACAAACAAACAAAAACCCTAATATATATATATATATATGGACAGGTTTTATTAATTTTACTGCCATATTAGTTCATTAAAGGTCATATTGGAAATGTAAAGATATTCAGACAGGAAATATCGATCTGCTTGGTTTGTGTTTGTGTGTATTTGCACACACACTGAAGCACACACCCCCCCCCTCCCTTTTTTACCACTACATTGCATTAATATTTACTGATGCGTCCAATAAGGTGATTTGAAAAGCTAGTAGACTATTAGAACGTGTTCTTTACTAGTCTGTTCTATACTAGCCTTCACTCAGTGACATGGGGTATGTTAAGTATGTTAAGGGTGTCATGGAGGGAGGTTGTAACATTAGCTTTTTGATTTTTAAGCAGACTGAAGTTCCTGTAGTTGTTGCAGTGAAGCCAGGGGTAAGAAGCCCTGCACCTCTACTGATAATCGATGTCGTGTTGAAGGAATACTTCACCCAGTTAGGCTAACACGGCAAAGATCGAGTGAGGGAACGCACCCGTGGTTATGCATGTTAATGAGCCCCTGCTAAGATTTCATTCATTTTTGCAGTGTTAGCATTTTGGGTGAAGGTCTCTGTTGGATGTTTTCATATTTTTTCCGTATGTGTGTGTGCTTTCGCAAGAAAGGCTGTTTCGTTGTGTTTTCGTACTGTACTTTTGTGAGGATGAAGAAATTTGTCAAGTTGAGAGGCCAAAGCTACTTAATGCATGTTCCCTGAAGGTGTGGACACTGACAGCTGACAGATGGAAAACGGGAGTCCATGTTCACAGGACTTGATTGCAGATTGATCATTTTTGTCAACATGGAAGATATTCTCCACGTGTAATCCTGTCTGTAATGTCTCAAGCAAACATAGAACTGCACACAAAAGTGAATTATGCAAGAAAAATTCATTATAAAAACACTATATGTGACTTCTTGTGACTTTCCCTTGCCTGGCTTTCTGATGGGAATTGTAGGCATATCAGAAGCTTAGAAATGCATTAAAAGAATACATTTCCCATCACCATTTCCATCCTTTACTTCTTGTGAAGTGTGTTATGACTTTTACCCTTTTGTGCTGTTTTTTAATCTATTTTTTCTATGTATAAATATTTTCAAAGATATTGTTGGTTTGTTTTGTTTTGTTTTGTTGGCACTGAAGTTCTGCTCCTCCTTTGGCCTCAGAACACAGAGGACAGCGCTCGTATTTCCATCACGTTCTTTCGGCTGTTTCGAGTCATGCGATTGGTCAAACTGCTGAGCCGAGGGGAGGGCGTTCGAACCCTTCTCTGGACCTTCATCAAGTCATTTCAGGTAGGCTCAGCGCCCTGCACCAGCATTCTCATCGAACAACAGGATAGCAAAGAGCGACAGGATGCTGATAATCTTTGTTTGCTCTTGTTCTTTCTCTCACTCTCTCTCTCTTTCTCTCTCTCTCTCCAGGCTCTGCCCTATGTTGCTTTACTGATAGCCATGCTCTTCTTCATTTATGCTGTCATTGGAATGCAGGTAAAATGTCTCGTCAGCCATCCTGCTAGTGTCCTGACTTGTCCTGCACACCCTCAGCACTCATCCGGGGTCATCATTCTCCCATTTTAGTGGTTAACATAAAAATGTATCCAATTTTTAAATATTAGATGTAAAAGATTGCTGTAGAAAATTAATCAAAATCAATGAACTCATTTATTTGATGGGTGAGAACTAGCATTTGGGAGCAGTGAATTGCCTTGGTGCTTCACAAGTGCCTTGGTCGGCAAAAATAGCTGCTGGATGCATTGTGCTTTGTGTTCAGTTTTTTCCTAAGAGTTGCTTTGTGTTCATACTCAACACGGTTTAGGTATTCGGGAAGATAGCGATGGTGGATGGCACTCACATTAACCGCAACAACAACTTCCAGACGTTTCCGCAAGCCGTTCTCCTCCTGTTTAGGTATGTGTGAGATGTGAGTTTTGTTATAAAAAAGAAAATATAACACAGTAGGTACACACTCCTATTCATTTTCTTCTTATTATTTTTTATCTCTACATCTGTCTCACTCTGTTTCTCTCTCTCTCTGTTTACCTTGCCTTCTACCTCTCTCTTTGTCCCTCTCTCTCTCTCAGATGTGCTACAGGTGAGGCTTGGCAGGAAATCATGCTGGCATGTTTGCCCGGTAAGCTGTGTGACTCGGAGTCTGACTACAACCCTGGCGAGGAGAAGACCTGTGGTAGTGGCTTTGCGATCATCTACTTCATCAGCTTCTACATGCTGTGTGCTTTCCTGGTACTTGAAAACAAACTCCACCACACACACATACCCTTCCTGCCCTCTGAATTCACAGTAGTATCCTGCCATGCAAGTGGGCTGGCCAGCTCTCTGCATGTTTTATTATTGTTGTTGTTTGGTTTTATGTTTTTGATTCTGACTTTCCTCCAGATCATCAATTTGTTTGTGGCTGTCATTATGGATAACTTTGACTATCTGACACGTGATTGGTCAATCCTGGGACCCCATCACTTGGATGAATTCAAGAGGATTTGGTCTGAATATGATCCAGAGGCAAAGTGAGCTTTTCTGCCCTCAGTGTTTACATAGATCAGTGTGTGTGCATATGCATGTGTGTGTGGTGTTACTGAACATGTACATTTGTCTCAGAGGCAGGATTAAGCATTTGGACGTGGTAACGTTACTGCGTAGGATTCAGCCACCACTGGGCTTCGGCAAACTGTGTCCCCACAGAGTAGCTTGTAAGGTGTGGATACACACACACACACACAAACACACACACATGCCACAGTGTTACAAAAATACATTCAACCCTGAAGATGCAAGAGTGAAATCTGAGGACCCACTAATGAGCTGCTGAAAAGTACAAAAATATATTTACAGCAAGGGGGCCTGAGGGCCTGTTAGGCCCCTTCTTCAAACACAGAGACACAACAGTGTACAGATAAGACCACAAAAACAAGCACAGAGCTACAAGAACAAAGACGCACTTTTGCTACAAAGTATCAAAGAATCATTCTCCCAGTATTCAAAGGGGGACATAGACACTAACTCACACTAGCACTGACACTCACTGTCAATCTCTCTCTCACTCTCACTGTCTTACACACAAGCGCACTCAGACACACACAGAAGCAAAATAAAAACTGTTATAATTTGTCAGAGACTGTGTCTATTTGTCCATCACCCTGACACAAGATGTGCTTTGTCTTTTTTAGCGTCTGGTTGCCATGAACATGCCTCTGAACAGTGACGGTACAGTCATGTTTAATGCCACCCTGTTTGCTTTGGTCAGGACTGCTCTAAAGATCAAGACCGAGGGTGAGTGTGTCGTTATTAAATTTCATCATTAAAGGTGTTTAAATTTTATCTCTTTCTCTCTCTCTTTCTCTCTCCCTTTGTGGTTTTTCCAAGTCCTTCTAGTCAGGATCATTTGAATTCTTAATGTGGTATCAACCATTTATTTGTGTGTTTGTGTGTTTATCAGGAAATTTGGAACAGGCCAATGAGGAACTGAGGGCTGTCATTAAAAGGATTTGGAAGAGAACTAGTACAAAACTTCTGGATCAGGTGGTACCACCTGCAGGAGGTAAGAAACGCACACACACACACATTTCAGTTATTATTTTTGTAGAACCGTTTGCTCAGTTCAAAGCGCCTGGCATGAGAACCAGCACCTCTGAATCTGAAACCACAATACTTGGTCGGAAGAGGGTGGATTGTCCTCTCCTTATCGGGAATTAATTCTTGCCTCAAATGGAGGAGTTCAATTATCTTGTTCACGAGGTTTACAGGCAGATTGGGGCGGCGTCTGCAGTGGTGCAGACCCTTTACCAGTCCGTAATGATGACCCTCTTCAGCTGAGCCAAAAGGCAAAGAATGACATCGTGGATACAAGCGGTGGAAATTAGATTTTTCTGCAGGGTGTGTCTCTGTTAGAGGGTAGGAAGCTCGGTCATCTGGGAAAGGCTTGGAGTAGAGCTGCTGCTCCTCCTCATTGAGAGGAGCCAGCTGAGGTGATTCAGGTTTCTGATCTGGATGCATTCTAGACGCCTCCCTAGGGAGGCATTCCAGGCATGTCCAGCTGGAAGGAGTCCCCAGGAAGGAAGACCCAAGAAGATGATGCTGAAGAGATTATATATCTCGACTGTCTTGGGAATGCCTCCCTATCCTTGGCTGGAAGAGGTGGTTGGGGAGAGGGAAGCCTGGGCATCTTTGTTTAATCTGCTGCCCACGTGACCTGGACCTGGATAAGTTGATGGAAAATGGATGGATGAATGGATGGATGGATGGAAAGATGGATGGATTGAAAGCAGAGCAGCAGTAGAATATTTTACTAACATTGTGAATACCTGAATAATTGAATAATTACTAATAAAGTATGTAATCTCTTTTATGTCAGATGCTTTTTTATTAAGTACTTGACATTTTGGCAAAATCAGGTGAATTTAGTAGGGGAATTTACACAATACTCACATTACTTCACATCATATTTTGCACAATATCAACATGCTCTTCTGAAGTCATATCTAATATATATCTCATATCTAATATATATAATTTTTGGGAGTCATAAAAAATGGGTCTGACCCCCAAAATATCTGATGGTCAGTTTCCTTTCTCAGATTTTGACGAAACCTTCAAGTTGTGCTGTCCGACTGCTTCTTACAGCTGGTCACAGCCATCCTAGAGACCCTCACACCTGTGTAACCAGTGCATCCTAGAGACCCTCATGCCTGTGTAATCAGTGCATCCTAGAGACCCTCACACCTGTGTAACCAGTGCATCCTAGAGACCCTCACGCCTGTGTAATCAGTGCATCCTAGAGTCCCTCCCGCCTGTGTAACCAGTGCTCTGTCACCTGTGAATGTTTCCTCTTTCTCTTCCTGAGCTCCTGATGTCTGTAGTGTCTCTGTCTCTCCGTTTACGGCCAATTGCATGAAACTAGCTAGCTGTCTCTTAACTCTCCCCATTTTTCTTCTTCACTGTGATATAGAGCTTATCTGCAGTGCTTACTCTTAGATAAAATGGAGGAGTCTGGGTAAATTTGATTATTTTTCTCAGAAAAACACATGCCATCTGGTTTCTAGTTGCTGACTGATTGTAAGTTGCTCCATGATGCAGGCCGTCATGAAAGTGCCGTGACTTTCTGCATAGAGGATACATGGAAATTCAACATTAAGCTCATCTGATAAATTAAGCTTTAAACCTATGAATATAATCAGTGATGTATTAGCATAACAGCAATGTTGGCGCTGGTTATTGTTGATAAAAGGTGTGTGCTGTTGGACCTGTATGGAGAACAGAATGTTTCCAGTGAACTCTTTAAAGTACTTACGTATCTGTCTTCTAGCATCTTTTGCAATGTGTGCCACCCTTAGGCGCCCTTATACCTTTTGGATAAACAGACTTACTAAATATAAAGGTTATGTGGAGCTTATAGAAACAGGAGCGTTGTAGCTACAACAATGATGTTGAGAAAAACTGAAAGAGTAAAGGCAGACAATTTAAAAACAGTTGAGAAAGTCGACATTTGAACCCTCTTTTACGGCTGTAATTATACTCCAATGACCACATTGACAGCAATAGTATCTGCATGTAACCTACTGGAACATAAATATAAATAGCTTTTCTGGAGTACACAATGTTTCATTTGTCTTTTCTACCTTTTCTGTAAAATGGTGGGATTTGGGACCCTGAACTCTGTATAGTACACTTCTAGATTGTTTAAGTGAGTTCATCAGGGCTCACCTTTCAGTCCCTTGCTGTGGTGAGGATCCAGAAAGGCCTTTTGTGATCTGTTCACTCAGATGATGAAATAACCGTGGGGAAGTTCTACGCCACCTTCCTGATACAGGACTACTTTAGGAAATTCAAGAGGCGCAAAGAACTTGGCCTTGTGGGACGGCACACGTCCAGCCTCAACACCACCGTCGCGCTTCAGGTGAACTGCCACTTATCTATGACATTTGGGTGGAGTCCTGAGTAGGTGGGATAAGCTCTCACTGAGCCTGCTTGGACATGTTGGTTCTTTCCATCATTTGCCAAAAGGCCTGAAGCATTTTCAAATGTATCGCTTTGACATGTATATGTGCATGTCATGATATTTACAATAAAAACAATGTGCAGTATTTAGATATTTAGAGATTTCAATGTGAAACTGAATGAGGGAAACAAAGAAAAAGAAAGTGCAGTTCAAATGAAAAAGGCGTGTGTGTGTGTGTGTGTGTGTGTGTGTGTGTGTGTGTGTGTGTGTGTGTGTGTGTTATTCCTGCATCCCTCTTTCACTGTAGGCTGGTCTCCGCACGCTACATGATATTGGCCCTGAGATTCGCCGAGCTATATCATGTGACCTACAAGATGAAGGCCTGGTGGAATTTAATCCTGACGAGGAGGAAGAAATCTACAGGGTAGAGTGGAATATTTCTGTCTCTTCAATACACTCTTTATATAAATGTCTGTTTTTTTCCATCTGACTGAGATGTAGATTTAATAGTTTAACTCAAGTGTAAACCAGTGAGCAGTGAATAATAGTTGAAAATGAATGAAATTTGTAAAAAATGTCTGCTAAAGTTTAGTGAGGGAAATCTAGGGAAGCTAAGAGAGGGTGCATCTGAATGTATGTGTGCTTGGTATGAGGGTAACGTACTATTATACTAGTACAGAAATGAAAGTTACTTGATTGTAACTGTTATTTACTGTTTACTGTTATTCACTGTTTTGTAACACTTCAATGGTTTAACCATTGTTTTAAGGTACTTTTGCCTTGTTTATATAATTAACAGAATCAGCATAGGCTGTTTCTACATCAAACACTCAATGTCTGTAATACCATCTCCTCTCCCCTTCTCTCTGTCCTTCCAGAGAAATGGTGGTCTCCTTGGAAACCACCTCAATCATATTAACGGGGACCACCGAGGCCCTGCTCACTCCACCAACGTCACCCAACGCCCGCTGCAGGTCCCGCCCCTCCCCTTCTACGTCCAGGTGGAGCCGCGTCCGCACCTGCTGTACGCCCCCAACCGGCGCCCCCGCCCATGCTACCGTTCCAACCCCAGCCTTTCGTACCTCAAGCCTCCCGAGTCCTCCAACTCCAACCTCAACAATGCCAACATGCCGTGCGGGAGCATCCTGGCCAACGGCGGCCAGCATGCCACCCCTACCCTCCACGCCGGTTGGCCCTCCAGGAGCGGTGTTTCTTCCCCAAGTCCCTACCTCAACCTCCAGGGTGATGGAGAGTGCCGCCACAGCTCTTATTTTAAGAGGTGAGAGCTGTTTCTACAGCACTCCAACCCAGCAGCTCCGCAGTAAGAACGGACCTGCTTTCAGCAATCTGGTATTCATTTGAGAACTGTAAGCAGTATTGAGCAGAGTAACTAAGCCTTAATAAGCAATAACACCAGACAGAGCATTATTTGCTATAAGTCATGTCTTACTTTGTTTATATTTGAAATGGTGCTATAAAATAATCTTGTTTTTTTTTCCGTTCCGCTTAAATAAAGTGCATACTGCTAATGTAGCGTATGGCTAATGTAGCGTATGGCTAATGTAGCGTACGGCTAATGTAGCGTACGGCTAATGTAGCGTACGGCTACACGTCTTTAGTTTGGTTACAGGTAGGGACAACGTAACCAAGAACTCCTGATCTGCTGCTGTACCTAATAGGCTGCCTTATTCTTTACACTGAACTGTAAATTGTAAATGACCAATGCTGGCATCAGAATACTCCATTGTCTAACATTGTCTGAGTTCTTTATCCTTTGTTCATAGTGTCAATCTTTATTGGCCTATTACCTCATTGGCCTTTATTGGCCTATTACCTCATAGTTGGGATCAGAGCCAACATGGAGTAGATGATTTTAAATAGTACATTATAAAATGTCATCTTGTTCCGTAACCTCAGTTACAAAGTGCACACTAACAAACTGTGTTCCTTGAAGGGACTTCAGAGTTACTACATGTCAAACATGACCTTGATTATTAATCTGCAGCTTGCGTAATGGTTGCTTCTCATCATGGTCATCTGAACTCAGGAATTACTCAACAGTCATATCTGTTATTGCAGCTCTTGCAACAGAAGCATGTTGTGTGACAAAACGTGCGGCAAAAATGGTATCTAGTGACTTTTTTTCTCTCATCTCCCTTTCATGCATTAATTCATTCATTCATCTTTATGTTCATGCGCGTGTCCATTTGCGGTTTCCCACCGCTCTATCCACCCGGACAGACCACGATACTGTGAGACCTACATTAGGTATTTGAACCATTATATCCTCTCTATTGTCTCTAAATTCCATTCATTCATGCTAAGTACATGCTTACTGTGACATAAAATCCATTTTCACAGCAAAAATGACTTATAGTTAATGAAAGCGAGCAAATGAAAATGCAAATTAAGTGCAATCATTCTGAGCTGCCCCACCTCTAGAGTTTGTTTTCTGTGGAATTTCAAACAAAGTATCATTTTAAGGCCATACATATTTAGCAGATTATCACTTACTGCAGAACAAATCACTTTATTAAGATGGCTGTGCTACTAACCTGGCAAGTGTGTTACCTAAAGGAGCTGTTTTAGACTGACACTACATGATCAATTGTTTTTTTCTTGTACATTCTGGTATATGGGACTGGTATCCGCATTATGCTAGCTGTTTTCTTTGCAGTGACCAGAAAAACTTCCAATGTCATGTTCCAACCATTTCCAGGTCAGACTCGACAGCTGGTCGCTATTCCACAATCTGCCGAGAAGACTCCACCCACAGTGATGTCAGTGATGATGACAGAGCCTCAGGGGAGTACTACAGTGGGGAGGAATTTCAGGAAGATGACCTCATGCTTGGTGGGGACAGGTAATGCCATGACACCACCTGTTCTCTGGAAAGGTTTGCCCTTTAGAAAACATCTGCCCTTTAGTGTTTTCTATTCTTTCTTACTCTTTACATTAATTTTATGCAATCTGTTATCTAACCCTAACCATTTCGAATATATGTAATTACTTGATTTTATTATACAGACTTGGGTTGACACTTGTCTCTAAATGTCTCTAAATGTGCTCTTTAAATAAATGTGACTTAGCTTTCACCCTTCTCTGTCTCTTCTAGGCCACAGAGGGAGTATCAGGACACTGGGAGTGAATTTGACGCAGGCACTCCTCACGGGTATCAGGAAGTGGAGTCTTTCTATGATGATGACGATGAGCTGCCCATCTGCCAGGAAACCAAGGCCTCGCCAAAGAGGAGACTCCTCCCCTCAACGCCCCAGAGTGAGCTTACTATCTATTGTTTATACTATATATCTCAGAGTTCACACAGTGTATAGATTCATCTTGTGATTGGCTCTCCTATCTAAACATGCCCAGAAGGTGCTCTTTTTTCCATCAATGAAATGTTATGGTTCAGCAGTGGGTTGGCAGGGTGCTTGTTTTACTAGAAGACAGTTAAGTCCCACCCCTTTAGCAAAGACATTAATATTGATATTTACCAGAAATGTGGATTATATGTTGTCATTGACAGAAACTTGTTATTGTCAGTAATGTATGTACACAAAATGCTCCCTCATTCGCATGCACGGCCTGAACAAATTTTATTAACTTGTTTTTATGGTGTCAAATTTAAAACCTGCTAATTTTTTGCTGCTGTGGATAAATCCCTGGAAAGCTAACGATCAGCTTCCCACCGGTCGTTCACCATTGCTGCCTCTGAGGCGCTAGCTTAGAGACGCATGCCGTTGCCGTCTGATGACCCGCGTCTTCGTCCTCCTGCACAGACCCTCGAAGGCCCTCCTTCAACTTCGAATGTCTGCGGAGGCGAGGCAGCCAGGACGAACCTCCTCTCCCCGCCTCCTGTCATCCTCACACCGCCTTACCTCTGCAACTGATGCAGCATCAGGTAGAGTCAGGATGCGCGCACTCACACAGTGATACTCCAGTACTCCACAATAATTCATACTGGAGACACTAAGCACATAAGCATTTGCAGTCTCTGATGTATTGTACTGTGTTTAAGCAGTTAATTAATGCTCTCCACTCTGCAACACTGGCAATGAATTATTATGAATTAGTGTGACTCTACAGCCCAGGCTAAATGTAAATGCATAAATAGGCATATTATCAGAGAATAGTAATTAGTTTACAGTTCAGCCCACACATTAAAAAAACAAGCACATATATGTCCAGACAGCTCACATTTCCCTTAGAACAACCACATAAAAATGTGGTACATTATCCTAGGTCATCTATCCTATTTTGAAGAAGTTCATACTGTTGCCTAGGTGATGGCTGTAGCTGGTCTAGACTCCAGCCGGGCGCGACTCTCTTCTACTCGCTCCATCCACTCGTGGGTTACGCCCCCAGCCACGCCGCCATCCTATACACCCCTGATCCAGGTTGACTGGCATGGAGCTCCACCTAGCGCCAGCAGCACACCGGCATTGGCTCGCCGCAGCTCCTGGTACACCCAGCAGGGCCGCGATTGGTCGCACAAATCGGCCAATCCCACCCCTTCCCACCTGCAGATCCCTCCCTGCTACTATAGCCAGTACCTGCAGCACAGAGGCAGTGCCCACAGCCTGGTAGAGGCGGTGAGTTACCAAGCAGCTGTGTGAATTTCATTGATTGGCCTTCCTTTTTTGGCTGTCATTTATGTCCCTCCAGTTTTCCTTTCTAGTGTGAAATGGACTTTCAAAGGATTTTCAAGAAGTATCATTCTTTGTTCCTAAGCAGACAGCAGTGGAAGCTTGATTCATGCTGTAGAGCCATGGGGTATTTTGCACTTGAAAACAACAAAGTTTCATCATTCTCCCTCTAGGTGTTGATATCGGAGGGACTGGGAAAATATGCAAAGGACCCAAAGTTTGTGGCAGCAACAAAACATGAGATAGCTGACGCCTGTGAGTTGACCATCGACGAGATGGAGAGCGCTGCCAGCAACTTGCTTAATGGAAGCCTGACCAATGGGGCGGGATCAGACAGCACTGACACTCCCCGCAGCAGCGTGGACCGTAATCTCCATGACTACAGTGACGAGGAGGCGGAGCCGAGCAGCAGATATGAGGAGGACCTCACAGATGAAATGATATGCATCTCAAATTTATAGCATTTGCTAAAAAAAAAGGCAAAAAACTTTTTGAAAACAAAACTAATGAAAGAAGAAATAGTGCCTTTTAGGGGAGTGGAGACAAGGAACTCTCTGGGCCAATCAGCTGAGCAAAAATCTAAAACATTCAGCTGTCATCTAATGGATGCTCTGGGACATCGCTTGCTATAAGAAACTAGATACAGGAAATGGAAGGAAAGCTCTGAAATGCATTTTTCTTTTTCCAAAGGCTTTTTAAAGAATATTTTTCCACATTCTCAACATATCAACCAAAAAAAAGTCTCCTTTTGCAGTCATATCCCTATCCATTGCCTTACCATGTGCACAAAAGACATTAAGAGAATAACAATAGTGTTGAAAGAATTAGGAAATATTCATACTTTGTCACTCACTGCTCATTCATTAGCCATTCTGAATGTCACTCAAAAAGATGCCACAGAGAAAAAAAAAAACAGTTAAATCTGTTCAGCAATATATCTCACTCTTGAACCATGTGATCGAACTTGAAAGCTAGATAACATCTTACTGTATCACCTCATTCGCATGACACTGTACAGGCCTGGCAGGAATTTCCCCAACTTGAACAGACCTCTTTTAACTACATTTAGTAGAAATCTACAGTAAATTATGAAGAGGTCTTTGTATAGATATGACCAAGAGTATATTTTAATAACGCAGTCAATTTTTAGCTCAATTGCAGCAATATTCGCCCCTGTGCGATACTGCGGAATACATTAAAATGATGGCACTAAATGGTGTTTTACCTTCTTTTGGTGATGTATTATATTTCAGTCTGGCCATGGCTCGATGGTTTGAGCCAACGTACCTGCGAGATGCACACAATATGCACAAGACTAGATGGATAATGCTGTTCTAGCTCTAACGCTGTATAACTGTTCGCTGTCAGAATAGGCCACAGTGGGAGTGCTTTTTGTGCATATACTGTGTGTGGGTTTAGTGCACAAGTAGATTTATACATTACCAGTGCTGCTTTACACGTAGACACAAGATAGGCTCCATTTTATACTTAAAGTCCCATTTATATACCATGTACTTTCTCCAACATGTTTATCTAGAATAGGCAATGTACTGTTTTCATGTTGGGAAAGGGTTTTTTTTTTTTTTTTAAGACGCATTTCTACTTTTAATGTCACTTCTTTGGTGCACATAATATCAGTAAATGCATGTAAGCTCTTCTGTTGGCCTCATCCCACACTACTGCTTCTCAGGTGACCATTCGTGTGAAGAACTACCTGCACATCTGCACTGCCCGATAGCTGCTAATGCCACAATGCACCTGAGCTACCTCTACCACAACGTCTAACGTAACGTCAGTGTGTGCCCCGTGTGACCAAAGTCATGGTGATAGAGAGTGCAAAAGCCTCAGAGACCAAAACTCGATGGTGAAGTATCCAGTTAGCCACTGCCCTACTCACAGACCCAGCAGAACCAGGTGGTCATCTTCAAAACTTCTCTCGCAAAAGCTTTACGATGAGTTTGTCATATTGTCTGTAACAAGCTGCCCATCGAGTGGCTTTTATTTCATTTATTTATTTATTTTCGGGAGTGACTCTACTCAACATACATGGCTGTGAACGAATGCTAGCTAATGACCAGGTAGAACATTCTCATTACATAACATTAACATGTATCTGTTATTCTCTGATACTAAATCAGCGTCCTGAGGAACCAAAATGACTCTCGGTCATTATGATAATGCAAAAGAATTCACTGCCAATTGAATTATTTGGAAGACAGTTTTAGGCCATATTAAGACTGGACCGAAATGGACCTTTTTGTTGTGTTTTCAAGCCCTATGGACACTGGGGACAATTGTATCAGGAATGTATGTACACAAAATCCTCTCCCATTCACATGCTCGACCTGGTTTTTTTCTGTCATGAACTGTTTTTTTTCTCTCAACAGGTAGCTCTGGTGCCTGCCAATTACAACCCACTCTGGTCAGCTCCTAGCATGGCTGGTTTTGACAAGCTAAAGTCTACATGTTAGCTGGGCCATAGAAACTTCCTCACACTTTCACTCTTGCCTGGAGAATCTAAAAACAGGCTTTATGCACTTTTCCAAGCTACTGTACACACACCCACACACACACACACACACACACCCACACACAAACGTTTCATGTACCACATTTAATGTGTCATTTCATCACTGCATCCTTGATGAATTACATATCAGTGTTTTTTCTGCAGTCTAAATCAGTTTGTATGCTCCATTACAAAATGCTTGTTATCTTCTAGTCCACTGAAATTCACGGGACAGGTTTTGTGAAGAAACGAAGAAACTCACCCCCCCCCCCATGCCTGTTATTTGCTCAGTATGTCTGTTATTTGTGAAAAACATGTTAGCAGCACAGGAACGAATGCCTGAAACCTTATACACAAAGCCAAACTTGGCTCCCTGGAGCACTGCTTTGAAATACTCTACTTACCAACAAGGGCTCTGAACAGCAAACCCAGTTTATGGTGTTGTGCTGTCTATTGTCTCTACGTCACATGCATCTTGTGGGTTTTTTTGTTTTGTTTTGTTTATTTGTTATCAGCTCGCGATGCAAATGTATCGTGTCAGCAGTTCATAATCAGCAGAAGGCAGACAAACAGCGCTTGACAAAAAAAAAATTAGAATAGCAAACTTTTTTTTCTTTTTTATATGCACCTGATAAGAAAGCTCTTGTCCTGACACCAGTACAGCCCAGGTCCAGCTTATGGGGAGATAAGTAAGAAAATGATACAGATATGAATATTTTCAAGTAACTGGAATTCACAGGCAGTCATTTGTTTTTCAAATAGATATCCTTGCCAGAGGCTGTTTCAGCCCCATTTCAGGTTGTTTTGACAATGGAATTAAAGTCGTGTTAAGTGTAGGGTATTCAAATGTAAAATTTCAAAACAATCAAATTTCCTTTTTCACTGGAAAAATTTTATTATGGACTTTTTTTGTCAACTTCTGTTACAAAAAAATAATAACTGGAAGAGACAATGTAAAAAGTATGATGAAAATTGTTTATTTTTCATATTGTGATTTTGTGTACTTGAAGTCTCTGCTCTTTGTTCAATAATGTTTTCAGTCTAAATATTCCAGTATCAGTGTGTAGCTCCTGGACCAGGTCTGTCAGTTTTGTACTGATGGACAGTCTGGTTTTGTACATTGGAATTTTCTCCCTTTTGTCTCGGCCTGGATTATTTTCTAAATAAATGATATATATATTAAAAAAAAAGAGAGATGTAACCACAAATGAGGTGACTGAGTAAGAGTGATACCATCTGAGTGTAAACAACACTGTTCACACTAAGGAACCATTAAAAAGGTCAACCCTCACCACTGGCTCAGGTGACTGAACCCCCAACGCGTCCCACAGTGCCTCCTGTAAGGCGAGTGATGTAGGAAATGCTTAACAGGGCATATAATATACACTCAGATGTATTAATAGTTCATTCATTCTTAGATATAACTCTAAATATAGTGTTATTAACGTCATTATGATAATTATCATTAATAAATTATAATGTGCACACTTAAGATCAATGAAGATTTGGCATATAAACCGCTTTTGTATAATACTGATAAGTACCTTAAATATAATTTAGCATTATTTTTGTTTTAAAACTCTTGTCACCTCACACACCCTGGTGATGCCTCTGCTTTGAATGCAGCCAATCATTAGTGTTTATACATAGCAGTATAGTATTCATCAAAGTAAGCTGTCTGTGTTAAAACATTAAGACTCAATACTAAATGATTAAGAACTTTCAGTCTAAATATGGATTGAAATACCATACATGTATATCACTTCCTCTCTTTTTGGTTTCATTGACCAAGCACCTTTGATATAAAGTTCAAAAGATTTAAGTGAGAAGTAAAAGCTTAAGAAAGGTGGTATAACAGCCTTTCCTGTTACAGTCCCTGAATTTTAGTGTTTTTTTTCCTGCCATTATTTTCAGATAACTTATTATGTTAAGAGGGATGCAGATCTTAACCTTCAAGAAGCTGAACATCATGTCCATTTACATACCCTTCATTTAACATCTCCTCCTTGCATGTAAAAAAAAAAAAGTCTGTCAGTACAACTCAGCATTTAGCAGTTATATGTAGGAATCGTCCCAGTGTAAATTTCTTGTCTCTTCGCCGAGCCGCACCCCTCCGGCGCTGCCCCCTCACCTCTGCGTGTCTAGGCTGGGCGGCTGGTAAACGGGCACGCCGGGGTCGAGGAGCGGCGCGAGACCTCTGATGGCGTCCGCCGCTTTCTCTGCGATCATGATGGTGGGTGCGTTCAGGTTGCCGCTGACCATGCTGGGCATGACGGAGGCGTCCACCACCCTCAGCCCCTCCAGGCCATAAACGCGCATCTCGGGATCCACCACCGCCATGCGGTCGGTCGGCCGGCCCATTTTGCACGTGCAGGACGGGTGGTAGGCGCTGTCGGCCTTTCGGCGCACGAACGCGTCTATGTCTGCGTCGGATTGTACCCCGTCGCCTGGCTGTACCTCGGGCCCCCGAAACGGCACAAAGGCTTCCTGGGCGAAGATTTCACGTGCCAGTTTCACACACTGCCGCAACTCCCAAACATCGACATCTGGGACACGGAGAGAACGAATAAGGGAATAAAGACTGTTTACTACTATTTCTCAACACCACTAAAACACATGCATCATCTGTAGCCCATAGCCATTTTGTTTAAACTATAGGAAAATCATTAAACAGCTCCTGGTCCCCATACTAATGGTCTATAAATTTGTCAGCACCAGATCACACCATGCAGTCTTATATATAGTGTTGCTAAAATTGTTAAAGCATTGGATATACAGTAACATAACAGCCTAAAGTCCCATCTTCCTACAGCTGTTTCTAGATTTTTGGTGATTAAAAATTATTCTCAGATGAATATCCTAGCTTCTGAATTGGAATTGAACTCACATTTCAGCCAATCACATTTAAGCAATATCATATATTTCCAAGTAGTAACGGTATTTTTTTCAGTTGACTACTAAATTATAATGAATTAAGAATTTAAGTCATTTTTGTTTTCTATGCCAATAGCTCAAACAAGAACAGCTTGTCTACACAGGTTAGACAAGCCCAGGGGAAAACTGCTAAACTACATTCTTGTTTAGACTGGACTTGCCTGTGGAGAGGTAGTTTGGCTGGATGAGAGGGTGATCAAATGGGTCTCTGCTCCTCAACTTTAGCCAGCCAACACTTGTACTCCTCATTGGGCCAACATGTACCTAACAGAATAAAAAAGAACCACTCTAGTAGATGCTCTCTCATACCGGTGGAAAATCACAGTGGCAATCACCTATGGTATAAAATGGAATAAAACAACAGTACGATGTGTTTACACTGGACCACAAATTTTTAGCGAGCCTTTCACAATCTATAAATAAACAAACTGATCAGGCTACTGAGAAAGTGCTTCTGAGGAAAAAGGGTGCAGGACTGAATTCATGAGATGTCGAATTTACCTTCATTTATTTAGCATGTTTAAAAACAGAAGGGTCTCAATCAAAGTGCTGTACACACAAAAAATAAATCAAGGAATTCTAACACAACTGAACAAACAACAAGTGATAAGACAAGACACAGCAACTGATGTCACAATCCTAAAAAGATGCAAATGATTCTTTGTTTTTGTTTTTTTATTGATTAGGGCCGACACAAATACTATCTCACCTGAGACACCATGTAGTAACCGCAATTACATTTCTGAGAGAAACAGGTGCTGCAGAGAGCCATTATCAGCAGTTTTCAGTGAGAAATACAACAGTGTATCTTCTGCATAACAGGGAGTCCCAATCATCACCATGACCTCACCGTTTCGTGTGAGAACCTACTGGTATTACCATCCCAAGCTGCCCGTAACCTGGGCATAACTGCCAGTTGTCATTCTCAACTCATGACCTCATGCAGATTTCTCCTTAGTAACATATGAAAGATTCTGCCTTTCCATTCACAGGAAGCCACCCAGGTGTTTGTGCAGTCTCTTGTCATCTCTAAGTTCGACTACTGCAACTTGTTACTTGCTAGTCTTCCTCTACGGGCCATCAGCCTGTTACAACTGATCCAGAACACAGCAACATGACTATTCTGCAACCATCCAAAGTTCACACGACACTCCATTGCTGCATTACCTTCAGTGGCTTCCTGTAGCTGCCTGCATCAAATTTAAAACCTGACGCTTGCTCACAAAGCCAAAAATGGACCATCTTCCTCCTACATGATGATGATGGTCAAGACCCGATCTGTTCCTCGAGTACTTCGAACATCAACAGCTCAGCTTGAAACACCAGGCTTCACGTCCAATGGTAGACAATCTTCTAGGCTATTCTCTGTCCTGGCTCCAAGATGGTGGAATGAACTTCCACTGACTGTCTGGACAGCAGAATCCCTGCAATCTTCAAGCACAAACTAATGACTCATCTACGTATCGAGTATCTCAAGGTCTAAAATAGTAAGGTCAACTTCTTCACATTCTGCACTTAGGTCCAATAAAATTAAAACAGTGCACTTTCCTGAGTTTAAGGTTAACTGAGTAGAATTTCTCTAAAATGTTATTTTTGGCTAGAAATGAAGAAATCTGTAGAGACACAACCTATACATGTAAAAGATCTGGTGGATCCAAATTTGGCTTTTTATGAGAAGCTGACCAATTGGATGCTGAAATAAGATGGAATGGTACCATTTAATAGGCAGCAGTTTATTATGGACAGACTACTAGAAACCACATAAGGCAACATGTTTTTAACAAAAGGTGCAGGAATCTCAGCCAAGAGACTAGTAGTAGGCCTCATATGCAGAACTAAATCTATTATTAAGGTCACACTTGTTTAAGAAAACATACAGATGACATACAGTGGGATCATGGAACTGAACTGGAGATGAGCTGAGAAACATCACGTCGGCAAGTCTGAAATGTGTTGTAAATGATGGGACCTTAACTAGTTGGTGAATAGGTGTTGTGCTTCACACTGACCTGGTAGGCCTCGACGGTGGGTTTGACACGCCCATGGTCGATCACCTGTGAGGGCAGGAAGTGGAACTGGATATCGGGGTGTGTGACGCCGGGACGACTGCGGATAAAGCCTCCGCTCTCCAGATGAGCTGTGGCCCCATAACCTGGAAAAGGTGGATCAAAGGTATTACATCTAAATCAGCACCAACACAGAAGGAAGAAGTCTTTTCCCCAGCAAAATTAACTGTCTATTTACATTAAGCCTATGTTGGAAGTGACCTTTAGGCCTGACTTACTGCTCAACATAGGCTCAATGTCTTCCTGTTTAGCCAGATACTGAACCGAAAAGTTCAGTCCTTCTGCTGCCAAAACTATTCCAAAGTTCATTTCAGTGTTTGAACATTGCATGGTCTGGTACCTGTGAAGCACAGCATCCACTCCAGGCCAATCTTCAGCATGTGGAATGGCTTCTGGGCCTTCAACAGAGTAATGGGCTGAGTACACTGCTGTTGAACGTACAGCTCCAGATGGTCCTGCAGATTACTGCCCACTCCTGCCCACGCACAAATAACATTTACAGAATTTGGCAAACTTCCATGTTCATCAGTGTTCGCAGGGAATTGAAAGCATTGCTTGAGTGTAGTTAGCACTTTGCTACTATGAGAACCAGGTAAGCTACAGCAGTGCCCCCCCCCATCAAAACCCACCACACTGACAAACACCCACAAACTCTCATTCTTCTAAACATACTCTTTCTACATTCACATCCAAAGACACAATTACCTGGCAACTTTGGTAATACTATGCTAAAAACAAATAACATAAAAACAGGTCAAATAAAACCAAGACAATCATTAATCAGAGGCAGAGAAGTAGCTTACAGGCTCCTGTTCTGTATGAACCAGGAAACAATGTGGACATTTTTGCATCAAGCTTGGTCTGGTTCAGAAGTGAGATATTTTAGGTTTGATTAGTGCAAAACCTTGCCATTATTATTATCTTGCTATTATAAATGATAATTATCTTGTCTTGAGATAACTTTCTTTATCCATTGTCCACTTTTTCACAGTATACCAGGAAACAGCAAATAATAAACAAAAATAACAGATTAACAAATCTGTATATCACGCCACCAACAATAAATACCTGAAACGATGCATTTATTACCTCATGTTGGAGGTATTATGATGGTAAAAGCAACCAGAAGGACTATCATGACTAGTCAATGTAAACACGGGCCAGTCAAGAGAGACTTCTCCAGCCTTCTCTTGTTTTATATCACATGGATCACCAAGCGGCCGGTTCTTGGCGAGTTATCATGACTGGGGGTGGTAGGTTAGGATTAGGACTCTGATCTGGACTTAGGAAGGCGGTAATAAGTCACCTGAGAGATGCTGTACAACAGGAATGTCCAGTTTCTGCAGGTCATCACCATCGCCCACGCCAGACAGCATAAGCAGTTGGGGAGAATTAATGGCCCCACCACATAGAATGACCTCCTTATCAGCAAACACCTGACGCCACACACGCATGCAGAAAGGATTGGATCTTTATAGTATTGTCAGCAAACAAACGAGAGTTCTGATAGTTAAACAAGGCAGGGCTTGAGAGGCAGGAAAGATCTGATGACAGAGAAAATTCGCAGGAAGTGACATTTTGGATATCAGTTTGTCATCATCAGAATTTCTCAGTAGCATGACATGCTGTATTATCGCCGGCTGATATAAGCGTCCTGGGTGCGATGCAAGCCTGATAAAGCACAAGCATTTGTGGTTTATAGTTCAGTAACTTCCACTAATGAACTCAAGATACTTGGCCAGTGTCCCCTCACAGGTTGGTAGGTACAACGAAACCATCCAGCCATGTGGTAAATCTCTCCTGACAAACAAATGAATATTGCAAACTAGACTTGCCACAGAATTTGTTTATGTGAAGGTAAATTAAACTGGTAGCTCCCTCCATACATTTACAGGAAAAAACACCTCTAAACAAAATATATAAAAACTATTAAGTAGCAGAGAGATATTCAAATAATTATTCATAAATAAATTTTAAATCTGTTTATTTTCATCACACCCAAGGAACTCTTTGATGAAGTTTAATGTAAAATATGTTCATTATCCTGCACATCTCAAACCTGTGCCATGTATAATGAAGTGGTATGGAAAAATACGATGACTTCACATTCTGTTGCCCTTCCACGAGGGGTAGTCCTTTGACCCCTGCCCTACCTTCTTCATTTGCCCATCCTGCTGGTACTCAACCCCCACGGCCCGGGTCCCGTCAAACAGGATGCGCGTGGTCAGACAGTGGACCTCGGCCTTCAGGTTGGGTCTGGACAGAGCAGGCCATAGGTATGCACTAGCAGTGCTCCATCTCTTGCCTATGGTGAAGAGGGTGGGAGAACCGCGATTTAAAGCAGAACAGAGATTCAGGGAGCAACATGGTGAGAGAATGGATGAGGGAACGCCTGAGGATGCTTGATCCTTTAATGAACTGATATACTTTAATGAACTACCCATTGTGGGTTTGGAGTGTAAATGAAAAAGAGGTCCTATTGTCCAATGTGCTCCAGACATGTTCACTTTCTTAAGTGAAGAGTCAAAGAGTCAAAGTCAAGAGTCAGAGTACTAACGATTCGGGTGCATAATGGAGTCCACCTGGTCTTGGACTCCTTAGTGCATAACATTAGTGTGATGCAAAAGGATAGGGTGCAGATATGAAAATGAAAGAAAACCCATGACACCATTTCTCGATGATTCTGACAACAGCATTATGTAAAAGATTGATGATGTTTATGGGTACATTATATTTACAGACTTGCAAAGTCTATTTTTATCCAACTCGGTCCCTGTGTCTGTGCTTCTACCTTTATGAATGGTCATGTCCATCCAGCCAAATCCTTCCTGCTGGTAGCCATTCATATCCTCAGTGAACGAGTACCCTGCCTGCAGACCAGCCTCGATGAAGGCATGGTGAAGAGGGTGATTGGTCTTCCCGTGGGAGACGTAAAGCGGCCCGCTGTTGCCCCGGTACCGGTCCGCACCCAGTTCGTGGGTCTGGGCCTTGCGGAAGTAAGGCAGGCAGTGTTCGTAGTCCCAGCCGTCTGCACCCTCCCTGTGCCAGCGGTTGTAGTCCTCTGCATGCCCTCGTACATAGACCATGGCGTTGATGGAGGATGACCCACCCAAGACCCTCCCACGGGGCCAGTACATCACCCGGCCATCCATGCCCGTCTGGGGCAGAGTGTGGTAGAACCAGTTGTACTTGTCATCGCAAAGGTTGTAGGTGAGCGCTGCTGGCATGTGTATCTTCCACGAGAGGCGGGTACATCCCAGCAGCATGTCTTTAGGCCCTACCTCCAGGACGAGGACCGACTCGGACGGGTCCTCCGACAGGCGGTTGGCCAGCACGCACCCTGCTGACCCCGCCCCCACGATGACATAACTGAAGGATGGGGTTTTCTTATTGGTCGAGGAAGTGCTATAGCATGTAAAGACTGGGGTCACATTGGCACGTGACAAGGTCGCTACAGTAGCGTACTTGGCAAGACCAAGTCGCGCAGACAAGTGGATAAACACCATGATGTTGTTTTCTGTCTGCTGTATGTCCAAAACATGTAAGAAGATTTTGTACCAAGTGAGGCCTTTACCAATGACCCAGTACAAGTCCTGAAAAATGACAATTTGATCAGGTGAGATTTCCAGTATTTAATCAATTACAAGCAACTTCCATAGCATGTGGTCAAGAGATAATGCCTTCTTGTTTTTTTAGAAAACTCCCTCATTTAAAGGAGTGGCTTTTGTTTTAAGTATGTCACTGGAATTTGGCTTTTAGATTAGATGATAAAATCTGCTCTGCTAAAACCAAGGTTATTTAGTGTATTATTGAAAGCATTTAATTAAACCCAACAGGCAAACTCCCATGAGACAAGTCCCAGAAAAGTGAAGGACATTTTGAATAATTTATAAAGCATTAATGTTTTGAGTAACTACCCAAACACTGTTCATTTTAAAATGCTTCTGTGCAAATGACATATATTTGATTTAATAGGCTGAAGACTTGTTGGTGGTTATTTTGTCATATATTTATGGCTGATTTAGTTTCTAACTAACAGAAAAATGTGCTCAAATGGAATGCGAGGGAAAGCTTCAAGTTTATTATAGCCTAATGTTAAGACTACTTTATTTTGATGCATCTGTCAGTGAGATAAAAATAAATTAGTATGAAACTAAAATAAAACTAAAATAAATAAATAAAATTTACTTGCCGTTTTATTGATCAGAGGTCTGCTAAAATATCTACAGAGAAAAAACAAACTGGAAAATCAATGCTTGGGTTGCGAGAATGCAGGTTAAATTGGGAAAGAGGGCGAGTTACAGAGCATAATCGGTTTTTTCATTCAACGTCGGACTGAAAAAAGGACTTGACACTACTGAAAAGGATCCAACAACTGTTAAACGTACATTGACATTCCGAACTGTAAACATTTAAAGAGCACTTAATGTATTCTGCAGTGTCTGGGTGGAATAGTTTATTGGCACAGTCCTATAGATCAACCGTTAGCCACTTACCGCTTGCAGGCAACTTTTCGGAGAATTTGTTTGTGGCTTTCGCCGAGCGCTTCGTCTGGGCGGAGTCAAAGCCAAGTTCTACATGACAGAAAGTGACAGGGTTTGCACAGAACTTCTTCTTTTCATAATAAAAGTTTGGAACGTAAAATATTATCTATTGCAGCTCTTCATGCATTTACACAGCAGTGTTTAATTAGTTTTTTGTTTGCTTATTTATTTATTTGGCTGGCTGGTTACTTCCCCATACACTACCAAAAGTATTATAGTACTCACTGGATTAATACCATATTTAATAATCATTGGTAAATGTATGCTTTTATTCATATAGCTATATCTGCATACCTTACTTCAGGATTTGATAAAGCAATAAACTAAACTGTGGGCAACTGCAGATTGTCTGCTACGTTTAGTCAGACTCTGTTAGACGCACACAATGCTTTAGTAGGCGGGTCCAAATGTAACAGTAAAATTAGACTACACAAAAGCGCCAGTTTATTTTCACAGTTAAATTCTGCAGAAGTTCTTTTCGAGGAAGCTCTTTGTTCCGAGTCTCTTCAGCATCCAATGGCGCTGCTACTCAAATTAAGCATATTTTTACTCTTACTCATTCAATTTGCAGCCACCAGCACAACTGTTTTTAATATAGTAAGTAATGCAGCTGTGTTTAAGACTTCAAATGACTATGCTACATTTATTATGTTTCTATTGAAAGCGTTTATTGATTTCTCCTCATTTTGTGTTGTTTTACATAGTTTGTGACGTGTATCAGAACAAACGGTAAGTCGTATGCCCCTTTGTTCAGTACTTAAGGTCTAACTCAAGGACCTAGGACATTTTGGACCAGTCTAGCATCAAGTAACTATCCGATGTCTGTGAATAATTCATTCTCTGTTGGCATCTTATACAAACCAGTAACTTATTTTAACCTCAGGGCAGGTGTTACAGTCAAGGCAAAGAGTTTTACACCTACACATGCATTCACTGCATTAGTCACCTAGGATATGTACTTTATTTCAATAAGAAATAATTTCAGAATAATGGATAACAGGTCATAAGTTTATATAAATGGTTAGTATTTGGTGACAGTGACTCTTGCTATAGCCTTCCAAATGGTTTTCATAATACTTTGCTAACAATGTTTGCTCGTTCCTACAGACAGAACTGGTGTAACAGTCAGGTTTTTTGGGCATCCTTACCCAAACATACTTTTTCAATTCAGTCCACAAACGTTATTGCAGTATTTAGCCATTATTTGGAGTGACTCTGTGATGACTACTCCAGTAATTTTACATTGTTGCCTTTAAGTAATTTTTCAACAACTTTGAAGGAATATGAATAACTATAATAATATGAATAACACCCTTAATGTCCATTAATAAAATAATGTCTCCAAGGAATAATATGGCACTAAATCAAGCATTGGCAATAGTATTTGAATTAAATACATGATGCATTTAGATGCACAGTGCATTAAGATCAGGTTCTATGTTTTTGTGTGTAATTATTTTAATAAATATGCTCTTTTTGAAGAAACAGTACCTAAAGAGTGGCTTACTGTTCACCAGTCCAACCCTTCAGCCCTTCGTGATCTTGGCGTCAAACTTATCTTTGAAAACAGACCACCTGCTTCCCCTTCTCTGAACATAAGTTGGGCTATCAATGTTGATGGTGAGTACTGTGACATCTGATCATTAATGTTTATTTTCATCTTTAACTAAT
This sequence comes from Sternarchorhynchus goeldii, assembly GCA_028565775.1. Taxonomy (NCBI): domain Eukaryota; kingdom Metazoa; phylum Chordata; class Actinopteri; order Gymnotiformes; family Apteronotidae; genus Sternarchorhynchus; species Sternarchorhynchus goeldii. The sequence continues at coordinate 5,458,765 of JAOXYF010000016.1, forward strand.
TTTCCGTGTGTGAACATGTGGGGAAAAATGTCCAGCATAATGGTTATTTTTCAGATCCCCATGTTTTTAATTAAATGACCTTGAAATCTGTTTGTTCCATGGCTTGCTTCTACATGAGTGAAAACACACTCACACTGTAGGCACATATTAAAGGAGATCTGACATTCAATTGGTAGGTGTCTTCAAGTGAATAAGAGAACAATGGAGAGGTGGTTCTGGAGACTGTCCTGCCTTTGATCTCATGTGTGTGACTAATCAGTTTTAAGTCCATATTACTCAAATCTACATAAAGGTAAATTTCTTCAGCAGGAACATGTCTTCCGTTTGTTTAGTCATTTGTACCCAGCCTTTAGACAATTGATTAGTTGTATTTGCATTATTGAAACTTAATGGTTACACCAGCCCTGAATATGATTGAGGACTGAATATGATATGATTGAGTGAATATGATATGAAGTTTTCTTTCCCATAGTTTAAATGGTCGTATGTCACCTAATGGAAGTCGTGGAAAACAGAAAGAAGGAATTGGACCCAAAAGGCAATGAGTTAGGGATAGTTTTGAGCAGCTCATGGTTGTATGCTAATCTTACTTAAGGTGAAGACTCGTGTTGCTCATGTTAGGGTGTAGAAGGAAGACGTAGATACTCATAAATGAGAAACAATGTTGGGAAATCCCATTAAGTAGGAAGCCAGACAGAACCATTTGATTTTGTCTTTGTTGCCTCTGTAGGAAGTATTCATAGTATTACTGGCACATGGATAGAGCTGAATATGCAGGACTCTTCCCCGTATACACTGAGATACAAATGTCAATACCATCCTCCATTTACTTCAAAACAGGCCAACTATACAGGTTTAGAACAGGTAAGCTCTTTCATACTAGTTGGTTAAAATATTCCATAAAATATTCATTTTTTCGACTGAAAGAATTAAATATTATTAATACCAGCCTGGACAGATAGCATCACTACAGTAGAATTAAGATTTATTTAAAACAAGGCATTTTCTTAAACCAAAGCAAATACAGTTTTTAACAAAGCTTGAATGAAAGTCATCTTATAGACGATACTATTATCATGCACATCACTGGTTGTGACAGTTCAATAATGATTCTTTCCAAGATCACTGGTTAAACATCATGGCAAAAGCATATCAATGACTAAATAAAAGAAATGCTTGTTTTGAAAGTAAGTAATAAATAAATGTTCTACTGTGGTCAGGGCTACACATATTTGACTGATACATTCATCCATTGTTGTCTTGTGTTATTCTTTATTTTACAGCTTTGGTTCCATTTTACAAGCACTGATGCCCGTATTGAACCTAATAGCATTTACACAGTCACAGCCTATAACCTCCCCACTCCACCTATTAATGCAGCAGGCCACGATTTAAAAGAAGTAGAAGATCAAGCACCTGGTTGGTTTCGAAATCACTATTAAATACATATGAATGGATTCATTTTTTCTTATCACTTATCGTGATTTTTCCATGTCTTTTTTTTCTATAGGATGTGATAATGAATGGATGAAGAGTTATTCAGCATGTCAAAGACTGAATGGTAAGTAGTTCCCACTATGGTTCATACAATTTTCACTGGCCATGCAGTTTGTGATCCTATTGTATAGGCCATTCTTTCTAGTAAAATGTCTGGAGAGACAAAAATAAAAATGGCTACTGTTAAATGCGCTGCATGACATCATACATCTGTGAAGAAGTTATCCTTGGTATTTGTTCTTCACAGTACTGCGCTTTGTCATTTAGAAGATTATTGATGGGATCATTTATGTCTGTTTGGTCAGAGATGTGGGACATTAGTGTGGTCAGAATGGAAGATGAAATAGAGGTGACCTTCAAATCTCATTCAGACTCGAAAGAGTATGAAATCAGGCTGCTACAAGGAACGTATACACTTGAATACGCCAAAGTAGAAACGGTATGGTAATGCTTATTTTGCAACTGGATTCTGTGTTGTTTTTGTCAAAGGATGTCAAAAGGTTTCGTCAAAGCCTTTTGTTTTGTGTCTCTTTTTCAAAAACGAGCTGCTGTTTGTTTTACTTCTTCACAGGATGGAGAAATTACAACTATCAAACGAAAACTGAAGCATTCTGGGCCATGTGAAAATCTAACAATATATGTCAGTATATCTTTTCTTATTTGTACATTTACTTTGTGTATAGGGAGCCTAGATGTTGTTTGTTAGATACATATTGCAGACTACCCAGCTTAGGTTTAAATGAGTGTTGGTGTTCTTGTACATTTGTGCATTAAAACCTATAAAATAGTTTTCTGCTCAGAAGGTCAGCAAACAGTTCATGATTAGATCAAGTAGGCAGAATTTTTGTGTGCACATCTACATATATAATGTTCTCCAACAACCAGTGCACTAATAAATCTGACAATCTTTTTTTTTGTTTATTTCAGATTTCTCCGAACTTTGAATATTGTGAACCTACATGTGAGTCGGTCAAGCGTGAAGTAGACTGTGAAAGTGAGTCATTAAATACATAATATTCCCTTTGTCCAAGACACTATCACTGAATACTTATACGCCACTAATTAAAAATAAAGTTCATATACTGTTTCCTTAAACAAGTATGTATGTCTTTGTAATTATGTGAAGAAAAAAAAAAAAAATACTGTTGCCAAATCCTTAGTTGTTTACTCTAGAATGCGTTTTGAGCATCTTTGCTTTATATCTAGTAACAATAATAGTATAGCTCAGGCATCATAGCACGAATAACATCCCAGTCATGGGTTTGATTCCCAGGGAGCACACATACTGCCATACTGATAAATATATAAGCTTTGGATAAGAATGTCTGTCAAATGTTGTAAATGAATTGACGCACATTTGATCTGCAGGACAGTGATCATTTCTTTCCATGTTCTTCAGAGCCACCCATATTGATAATTGTTGCTGGATGTGTGCTGCCTGGTCTTTTGGTGTGTATCTGCTTCTGTAAGTAAAAAAGCCCACAGGTACAGAATTTCTCTTTTATTCTTCTCAGCTGAAGACAAACATATACACACCGTTTTGTTTACGTAAGTTAAATAGTTTTTTGGTAGAGTGACACTGGTTCAAAAGACACGAACGGTCACAAGCAGCCATGCTCATCCAAACCTCTTCCTCTCATCTTGGCTTCTTCATGTCCATATTAATCCTCTTCCAGGTGTGTTGTACGTACTGTGTGGGGGGCGGGGCTTCTCAAAGCCCAGCTTTAGGTCAGCACCCTCCGCACTGGTGGGAGTACTGATAGTATACCCGCCCGTGGACAGCGCCTTCCAGCGTGCCGTGGTGGCTCTGGCTAACTTCTTGCAGAGCTGTGGAGGGTTGGACGTAGCCATTGACATGTGGCAGAGGGTCAGGGTAGCAGGGCAGGGCTCTCTCCGCTGGCTCACCACCCAGATCGATCACGCCGATAAAGTCCTCGTCGTCTTGCCGCCTCGATATTCCGGCACAGGTGTCCACATTGGTGGTAATGCTACTTGTTTTACTGAGAACAATCCATACCAGGCACATATGCATGTTATGCTAAAGAGCGTAATATCTGTAAAGAGCTTTGGGTGTATTCTGCACCAAATGTTTGACTACTATCACTTTATGTTCTTGTCTAAACAATGACAAATTGATGTCACTAAATTGCAAAGACATAAGAGATGTCATAGATAGCAAGATTTATAGCTGTTAGTACACCTGCAAATATGTAATAATTCTTAAATCACTTGGCCCAGTTAACATTCTTATCAGTGTTTCCAATTAATTTTGTTTTGTATTCATTTTGTTCACAAATTAAAAATATGTACCTTAATAGTTCATTTGAAAAACAATCTCAGTATGTTCTTACTTAGCAACTGCAATGTTTCTCTGCAGGTCACCTGAATTGCCACCCTGTTCTGGCCGACTACACAGTGCCAGCTTCAGCCCATGAACTTTACTCCCTGGCTTTGAACCTAGTTACAAGCAGTGCCTTTGACCCCAAGCTCCACAGCAAGTTCTGGGTGGTGTGCCTGGGCCAGGGGACCTGTCTGCCAGTGGAGCTACAGAGCTGCAGGGTCTTTAATCTGCCCAGAGACCTGGAGAAGCTCCATTACAAACTGTTCTCAAGGCAAGGAGTGAAGCGTTTGAGAATCGGCTGTGGGTTCCGGTTGTTCCCCTCCCAAGAAACCTCCAAGGTCAGAGAGGCCTTGTTGCACCTGGACAGGTGTTGTGTGGACTCCTCAAACAAGGAGATGGTTCGTCTCGCATATGTGGAGAATAAAAATTAAAGAGCCTGGCTTGTATTTTTATTATTAGATTTTTCCATGTCTTTTTGTGGCTTCATGTTCCAAAAATAAGTCATAACAAATGTTTACAACCTTGCTTTATAATTTAGAATTAAAGAGTTTGTTTCTGTTACTGCACCTCGAAGATGCAAGATAAATGATATATGACTCTGTTCTAATTGGCTGCCCTGTATAGCAACTATTCAATAAGCAATCAGAACCGACACTGATACCTGAGAACTGCAATGTAAGTGGGTGTGACCAAACAAATGTAGAATGAATAGATGGAAATATGCAAATGAGAAACTGGTTTCAAAACAGGCTGTTTTTGCAGCTCAGATTCTGTATATGGACTGTATGGAGTGGGCAAGAGAATGTTGTTTTTAAATGGTAACAATATTTACATATTTCTTCATTTCAATAAAGTGAGGAAAAATTCACTTTTTCCATAATAGAAGCCCTTTAGAGCAAACCAAGATGACATCTTTTCTCTGAGATTTGTGGGTTGCTCAATGCCATCAATTTAAACGGATTTACTTTTAAATGGATGATCAGACAAAACACAGACTATTGTATTCCACATATTAAGACCGAGGTGAGTACGAGTATTTGGACGTGACGTCTTTTTGAGGCGTCCTTTTATATGTTCTCTGCCTTTTTTCAGCCCTCTTTATTCTTAATAGTAATGACTTTGAATGTACCATAGTTTTCACTTTAGGGACGTCTGCCAGTTCATTATTAGTGCCATCAGGACACAATAATATGATATGCAGTGATATGACAGTGCTGACAATATGCAAATGAGTTACTTCCGTTACCATCTTCCCCCGGATGCCACATTTCTTGGGTTCGTTGTATTTGTACAGCTGATTAAATCTCAGAGCAGATAAGAATAAGTTTGCTTCCTTGGCTTTTGGTTCTTGGTAAAGACATTATGTACTTTTTTTGATGGCTTTTCACACCATTTGCATATTCCAATTTTTAATAATATTACTTCCTTGTTTAAAAACACTCGCAAGTCTGGATTTTTTTTTTTTTTTTATTACAGTAACAAATAATATATACAACAGATATAAAAGGTATTTAAAACTCTCCAGTGGAAATGGCACATATGTTATCCTTCCTCCTCCCACACCTCGCATCACCAGACGAAAGCTGCTCGTTCACGGAGCATGCGCGCTCCGAACCGCTGCCACTCCCGCTGGTGGATCCACAGCTCCTGGGTGGTGTCCAGACACGCTAGCACTGCTCCACCCTTCCACGCGGTCACCCGGGGGTCCATGTCCTATAGAGGGACACCGAGGACATTTTTTTGCTGGACGTGCCATGTCATGTTGTCTTACATACAGAGCAGTAACACACATCGTTTCACCACTGATGACATAGAACAGTAAGGGTGCTTGCTATTTCTTGTAACAGAAAAGGCGCATCGGCTGAAATCTACAGTATATTTGGTCAATGCTCCTCTATAACTATTGAAGTACAGATGAAGAGAGGAGAGGATAAAGGAGCCCACTGGTAGGTGAATTGCATGATTATGTTTATATACAAATAAATATGAAACACTAACACAGTAGTGCACTGCAAACAACCACAGCCACCAGTGTCTCATATGAACCCAGCAGGGTGTGCTGTTTATATGAAATGGTCCTCCTGTCAAAAGACAAGCGATTGACCGTAGACAACTCACTCACAGAAGAGGTCAAAGGAGGATGCCAATGTAATACCCAACACTGTCACTGTCTTAACACCACAAGCCATGCACCTGGGCAAATACCTTTGGCCGCGTTATGACTTCCACGTTCTCGACAAGGCGGCGGAACGATGGAGGCATCTTGTTGAGCACGCGCTGCTGCAGGAACTCCTGCGCCCCGTGGAAAAGGAGCCCACCCCCCACCACCAGGATGGAGCTGTACATCTTCCGTTTGGTCTCGTCCGAAGCTGCAACAGACGAGGCAGAACTGAGCTTCTGACCATCTCTTGCCATCATCACACTGATACGTGCAACGTTTGCGTCAGGAGCAAGCGGTACTTGTTGGTGTCCGTCAAACGGATGGTTAAACAGCCAAGCTACGCTGAAAAACAGTTACATCGTAGACCTGCTCTACAGAGATCTAGTTTGTGAGTATTACAGAGATGCAGACTTACAAATCATTATGGGAACATGTCCAGGGAACAAACAAACAATGTCAAGACAGAAGCCAGGTCTCCGTTTTTACCACAACAGTCTATGCTGTGCAGGATCGCCTTATCCAATCCAAGTGCTTTGCCCTCAAACTGGGACACTGCAGACTTCCTGGACAAAAGGACAGAGGGCGTGTCTTCTGGATCTGCCCCGCCCACCAGGCAGTCCCCCTGTGCGTGACCAAGCTCCATCTCTTGGCCATGATTTCCTCTCTCTATCTGGTCACCTCCTTGACTGCTGCCTTCACCCTCAAAGCCAGAGGGCTTCAAGAGACTCTTCCGTTCAGTGCCTTTGGATGACTGAAGGAATCAATAAATCAAATCAACCATGTTTTGCCTTTTTTCTTTCCTTTGACAGTTCAAAGTATGCCAATCGAACTAAAGTGCACTTTAAAGTAACTAACGTAACTAAGAAGAGACAGAGAGAAGGAACAGACCTGGTCTTGTTTGCTCTGGGTGCTCAGCAGGTAGTGCTCATCGTGCGGGTCCTCGGGATCTCCCTGGGAGCGGTGTTGCAAAGTGGTCATCTTCTGCCCAACAATTCCAAAGGCCGCAGGGTAGAACAGAGCCATGGGCGCCTATAAGGAAGGTTGGAAGGTGAAAGGAAGCGTGACGCGTCCAAGACGGAACGGAAATGGAACATCGTGGCCTGCACATTTACTAAGATACTCTCAAGGACTCTGGCTTTCAAACATGTTTAATCATAATCGTTTTTACACTTATTGAGTTTTACATGCATTAAACATTCAGTCACATCTATTTCCATCACTGGTTTTAGATAAGCAGGGTAGAAGTAAATATTAAATCCCCTCTAGGGGGGCACTATACACTGAACTCTGACAAAGAAACTGAAATAAGCTGAAGCACCCCAGATGAAATAACTACTGACTCTGTACACTAAAGTATTACCTAGGACCTACACATTCTAGGGTGGGGGTTGATTTTATGGATGGCAGAGAACTTCACCTCAGCAAGTGACTGCACATACGCACAGAGAACGCTGGTCGGGTTCTCAGGACAGGCCCAGACACCTGAGCGAGTCCTTACCTGCAATTTCTCATCACCCAACCGCATCTGGTACAGGAACACTGGGGATTCTGGGAAACGCGTGCGAAACTCGTGGTCTTGCAGTCCGCATATGTCCTGCGGGAAGATGAGTTCTTTAGAATTTTGGGAACCTCTTTCAGAGCTGAACGGCTCGGACTTGCTGTACGCCGCCCATACCTGGTCAAGGTGGCAGAAGGTCTCTTTAAGCTGCTGCAATAGCATGCAGTCCAGTCTGCTGGTCAGCTGACACTCTCTGTAGGGGAAGCCCGCTCGCTGCATCAGCCAGAAGAAGGATCGCGTCACGTCACAGCCGGCGTACGCGAGGCACAGCCTGCAGGGGGCGACATATGCACAACCACCAATATGACGCTGCAGCTTTCTAAGATTACTCTGCGCACCCAGCATGGTAGATGTGCTGGCTTATTCATAGGGAAATAGATACAAGTGTGGCAAACCAGTCTTCTGTCCGGCCATTATGCAGAAAAGGTCATGTTATGGAAAATGAGGTTATTAAAATGAGAACAAGTAGAAACACTTACTACCTTTATTAATGAAAATAGGATTCTCAAAAAGAATCTTATTAGTCCTTCAGTGTTTTTATTTCTTTACTGACAACACTTCTGATCTGGTAGAATAATACATAGTAACTGCTCTAATCTTGTGACGGGATCTGAACATCCAATTGGGAAGGAAAGTGCGCCCCCTAGCTTTCAACACATGTTACTGAAAGAGGTCAACTCTTACAACCCAAGTCTTCTCTTAGTCAATGGGATACTGTTGCCATTTCAGGAAACCATACAAAAATAACCTCTTAAATTTTGCATCCAGATGTGTCTTCCTGCCTCCTTTTCTTTCTTCATAGAAGAGCACACACCACTCCATCCTTCACTCACCTAGAGTTACGGTGGGATACACCATCTTCCACACAACACAGGCTGGTCTTCTGATCCCCTACATCTACTACACACGCACTGCTCAAACCACTGCCAAAGGTAGCACATACTGACTCCTGGTGTACCACGATAGCTAAAAAAACACACACACACACACAGACACACAGACACACACCTTTAAAAAAATAGCCTTTTTGGTGGCATCCTGTGAAACTTGTAAATATAAGTCATTTACAAAAGGTTTTCAGATTATATCTACTCTTCTGCCAATGTACAACAGTGCATGGATCTGTCCTGAAGACACTGTAGCCGATTTCTTACCTGAAAAGCCCATTTTAAGGAGGAGCATGTTGACCATCTCTTTAACATGCTGTCTATTATAGATGTCTGGGATCAACAGAATGCATCTGTAATACTGAAAGCCAACCAGTGCAGCACAAAATCAAGTCATACGCAAAGGTCTATCAGCTAATCAACATCAACTGAAAAAGCACCAATTCTCACATACCTTGAGGTCTTTGAGAGGGATTTCTAGAAGCTTCTGAATGGCATGGGACCAGATGGTCTCCAAGTCTGCTAGTACAGCAGTTAGTGACCCACCAGGCCCACTGTGAACATTCAGCTGACCTCGGCAAATAGGCCAGTGGATGCTATAGGAGTCTGTGGGGTTCACATTTAAAGCCTATACAGAGGGAACAGAGAAAAAACAAACAAACAAACAAAAAAAAAAAACATGGAATTATAGAGGATGAACAGGTCCCTAGATACAGAAGTGGTATCTGCTTGGCTTCCTTGGTTTTAGTTCTTGAAACATTCCTTCATTATTCTATCATCAGTAATAAAAAGCATAGAGAAAACACCATCAAAGCTCAGTTAGAGAACATGCCAACATGCATGCGACAGCTGTGTATGGGTCTAATGACTTAAGGTCAAGTATCCTCTTCTCACCTCTTCTCCTACCAAGTACTCTGGCTGGTGACCTGTGTGTGTCCATTTCAATCTTGAGTTTGGGTCCAAAATGGCAGGTCGGATCTGCCTATTGTACACCCTAGCCTGTCAACAAACACAGACATATCTCACCATTAGGAGTTCATTTCAAAGCTACTGATAACCATTCAAGTGACAAAAGAGAGAGAGAGAGTGTACTTGTTCAGCAGACACTGGAGTTCTTCTGGCACCATTGGACATTTTCTTAGACCAGATGGCCTGGTCCACCATTTTAAGACCATTCTGCCTTTGCTCATTACTGTCGGGTCTCTAAAGTAAAACAAAAATAAAAAAAGTGTTAAATACGTATACTAGAATGATAACAATTGCTCTCTCAACTGTTCAGTAATCACAGTTAACGATTAAAATTTCTGATGACATAAACGTTTAGTTCGCCTATGAATTACTTATTGGAAGAGACAGTCCATGGCAAGGAAGCTGATAACATAGACGTATTCTAACTTACGTTTAGCCCTTCTCGTAACAGCCAAGGATCTTCATATCGAGCCTGACCGGGTTGTTTATGTCTACGGGCGATGACATGTGGAACACTGACAGGCAGCGTGTCTGTAGCTCGCCCGATGCGGAAAGTTTGTGATCCAGGATTGATTACGACAATGAAATTGGTCTGAATTTGCTGACAGAGAGTAGTAAACAGTACATTAGTACGTGTCAGTATAACGTTCATCAACATATGGGAGATTACACTTTCTGAAAATTAGAATATCTACCCAGCTAGCTAACTTTCAGATAGCTTTACCCATATTATTCCGACAGATAGTATTAGTTATATTAATGTCACCTAGCTAGCTACATACCTTGCTAACTATCATGTCAGCTAGCAGGTAGCTATCCTAACTATCGTTAGCTAGAGCCGAGATGCAAACTTGCACTGAGCTGGCTGTCAGCCTCAATACAACAACCAACCAAAGCAAACCACAGATAAATACACAAGACTGGGTTAGGGTTCAGTCAAAATGCAACTCATAAGCACCTTGCAGGCCAATGCAGCTACCTACGGTAGTTAGCTATGTTAGACTCATTCATCCAGCTGGCTAAGTTACTTTAGCTAGCCAGTTAGTTATCATACCTCTTGCAAAGGTTCTGGGATAGCAGGAGGAGCAATCGGTCTCTTTACTCCGCGTTGTTCTTTTTCTTTGTCCTTTTCTCGTTCTTTGTCTTTATCTTTTTCATTTTCTTGTTCTCTCTCTGCCTGTGTCATTATCCGACGCGTAACCGAAGACCACAGTACTTTTCAAAACGCGTTCAAACGCTAGCATACCAATAAACATTAACGAATAGAAACTGTATGATGGCTTATTAGTCTTCTTCTGTGGTTATAATGGCAGGTTGCTGCCAGTGACGGCAGATCGCCACCTACCGTATACTATTTATAAAACTAAATGCCCAATCGCAACTAATTCGATAAACTATACCGTAACTTGGTGATTAGGTTATTGGACACTCCATTCCGAAACAGGGGGCAGTAATATGGAGTTGCACCCCTCCCACAGCCTACAATCTTCCGGGAAGGATTTGCATGAGATTTTGGAATGCATCTGTAGGAGTCTGTTACCCTTCGGGTCTAAAGACCATTTGTGAGTTCAGGCACTGATGTTTTTTGTTTTGTCTTTAAGGATCTTTATGGATCTTTATGGAGCACAGGGTCACAGGAATGCTGGAACAATAAAGAGCCCACCTCACCCAACTGTTGATGTAAAATTAGATGCAAGTAATTGTCTAAATTTTTGTATGGTGCAGTTGTGGAAAATTTTAGAATTTTCATGTATTAATGAATTTATAAAAAGATTCAGTTTATGATTTCCTGCAGAAAAAGAAAATAATAGTTCAGAATGACTGCTGTCTAGAAAACCATACCTCAGAGAGGCTTCTGACCCTAGAACAGACAGACTCATATGAATATACTTAGCAGAGTGTGGTTATATAGAAATCCTTGTGATATGTGTACTCTTGTGGCTTGGGCCCCTAGTCGTGATTGTAAAATAGAATAAATCTGTGCGCACCTGAGATTGGTTACTTCCTTGGCACCACTTCAACTTACACTGGGAATTGCAGTGGTCTTAGGCTTGTATTCTGTTGTATTCAATTTCTCAACCATAGACAGCCCATTTGAGGAAGCTCCTGATACAGTTCTTGTGCTGATGTTGCTTCAAGAGGCACTTTTTTTCATGCTATGTTCTTCAGGCCTTAACAGGACCAGTCTGTGAGTTTGCATGGTCTACTATTTTGTCACTGAGCAGTTGTTTCTGTAACCTCCATTTCACAATAATGGCACTATCAGGTGATTAGGGCAGAGATCTAGCAAGGAAGACATTTCATGAACTGGTTTGCTGCAAAGGGAGCATTCTACATCAGTCACTGAGCTCTTCTGTAAGACCCATTCTATTGCCAGTGTTTGTGTATGGCAATATGCTTGATTTTATACATCTATTATCAATGTAATCAAAGTAGCTGAAACACACTTCTGTCACAGAAACATATATACATTATTATTACCATTATAGAAAGCAATATGTTACGATTGTTAATTGTTTTGTACTGTTCTTAAATGCCTATAAAACATCTCTTCTAGAATGTAGCATTTTTATATCTCACAACTCTATCCCTTTCAGTTTGAATAAAGCAGGCATTACTTGGAAAAAGTCTAAATAAATCTCTCACCTAAAAAGAAATATATTTTAAATGTACTAAAATTACCTGTTTTTGGAAGATACTGAAGATAATCATATATATACACACTACATGTGTGTAAAAGAAGCACAATTTCACAAAATTTCTTTAGCCGTCAGAAATTTACCAAAAAAGACAAAGATTTGAAAGTGAAACAGAACTTTGTGTGAAAAATACTGAAGCAAATCAGTGAAAGAAATAGAAGAAGTGAACAAAAATAAAATACATCAGCATCTCTCTATTTCACTCAACATTTATTCTTGTACTGTAACACATTATAACAGTTAAAAAATTGATACATCAGTCTACATATCCTGCAGTTTTTTTATTTCATTTAACAAGGGATCAAAAAGAAAGATGGTGTTTCGCTGCCGAGTTCAGCTACTCTGGCCCCTAAGAACAGGATTTCCCAGAGCAGCATCAAGAATCTGTCATGCAGAAGCAGTCTGAGAGTGAAGGGTGTGATGATCATCACTGGTTAGCCCCACTGCCTTGGAGAGCTTTAAGAGGCAGTGTGTAGCCTGAGTTCATCACATCACACCCCTCTACGCCTGCAACGATGTGCAGGCGTTTACCTATTGACAAAATGACAAAAAAAAGAGACAAATTGAATCATGCAAGACTTCATTTCAAATGTTATTAGTCTCCAGAGTGTGTGCTTTTATTTCTGTACTGTTCCTCACCTTCCTCATCCTCCTCCTCCTCCCATTGGAGGAGGAGTGGGACCCCCACCATGATTTATTCTTCCCATACGTCTCCGGCCAGGGAAACCAGGAGGGCTGGAGATAAAGATAATCATCAAAGCAGATCTGTGTCAGGATAGCTATACTAATATTACTATAATAATATCCCTTTGAGCTAATCAGCACACTTTTCCAGAGTAGTTTTATACACATCATATATTTAATTTTTTCACAGAAACATATATAAAAATTAGGACATTATATATTATATATAACATTATACATTACATTTGTTAATTATTTTGTTTTGGTTCTTAAACATCTATAAACATCTCCAACAATGTTCACAGAGTTCCTCACTCTGAAGTTCCTGCTGTAGGCAACACATATGTTCGAAACTAAAAGAGTTGGATGAAACCTGAAAGCATTATTATTTTGGCAGTTTGTTTTGTACTCATGGGACTTACCCTCTGCCATCACTAAACCGTGACGATGCACCAGAGTTTCCATCTTTGGACAGATCTGGCTGAACAAGAGTCTGGAAGCTAGAAGGTAGCAATGCAATTATAAGTGTGTCAATGTGAACTATTAAATACGATTTTCTCTCTCAGTAGTTATATTTACTATTGCAACAACACTGTCAGTCGAATACGTACAACAGTCCAATAAACTCCACTACACCCCAGAAGAGATCACTAAGGAAAGACAATCTCCATGGTGACTGGGTCCTGCTGTCCAGGACCTGACCTGAAATTAAAGTTTAAATACACAAATTTTCATTTTCCTTTTACGCTTCAAGGTGCACAGGCAAATACCTGAGTCTTTACATGCTTTAAAAAGATCGTGTCACACCTCTGCCATTAATAATATAATAGGTAGTACCGGCTAATATAACATAGCTAGCTAGATACCTCACTGTCATAAGTAACATACAGTTACTAAGGGGATATTTGACTAGCTAGTATAACAGTATGATAAATTATCATGCATATTTGATAGTGTGCTAGTTTAATGTTGCCTAACGTAACATATCGTCGCTTTCTGATGACTTGTCAAAAAGTGAGTAGTTAGCAAAATGTGCGTCATAGTTATGCAAACTTTCCCACTGACTTGCACATCAAGATTGGCTACATGCGTCATGTATATAAAATCGTTAGGTGAAGATTAGTTAATTAGCGCAGACGTGCCTGAAACTAAGCTTATTAAGACATTCTAGCTACCCACTCAGCTAACTTAACTCAGTTAGTCTCGATTCATCCAGTACAGGCATCAAGGTAGCTAACATATTGCCATGGCAGAGGTATTGAAACCACAATCAGGTAGCTAACTAGTTAGCTAACTATCTAACGTTTTACGGTAGTCCTCTTCAGACTGCCAATTAAAACAATGAATAAAATATGCTGATGACAAAAGGTGACAATTAGCACTTTGCTAACTTAGCTAGCTAGCCGTTTGTTACTAAGTTAGCTAGCTAGCAAACTGGGCTAACGCTAAGTGAACTTTGCCAGTTCCCGTTCAGTGACAGACAGATTAAGGTAGCGCCAAGTCTAGCGTTTAATATCCTAATACGTCTGAACACATTTGGTTGCTAAAGGACGACTTTATTTTAGAGCTTCGAATTTACCACTCACCGTTAGACACGTACACCATCTTGGCACCTTCTATGTTGATGTTTATGGTTTAACGCAGATCATCTAGTTCCGGTTTTGAAACCCCGCCTCATGTGATAGCATTGGACAGTATTGGCTACTAGATGTTCGCGAAGGCACTTATAGCGGTAGTTAGCACCAGAGAGTCTCTACCGAAAGAGGTCACTCATGCAATTCCTCCTTTTACTTCCATTCAGTGACCTGAGCATCAGGTCTCCTGGCTCGCATCCTGTTAGGCCTGTCTTCCCCTGAGGCAGGGGGTTTGTTAACACTATATTGATAGGAAGATGTCACCTGAAGGATGGCAGCCTTCATATTAAGGTAGCAGTATGCCCTTGTTAAACTGAATTATTTTGGGTGTAACAACAACAAAAAAGCCTTCACTTTAACTTCAGGTACAGTTAATGAATGATTCGTTTACTATGACCAGGTAATGAGATCATTGCGGCTAACTTGGAAGCTAGTTTATTAACAATGCAATGGAAACAAAATAAACTCACCCGATGTTCAGCTGTTGTGGCAATTCATTGAACTTGTTGCCCTCTCATCAGCATGACTCTGTAGACATTCCATAGCAAATGGACAAACTGCCAAAGTAATCAAGGTAGTGGGAAGCATGTTTATGTTTCCAGCCGAGGACAAGTGCATTCTGATTGAAAAGCACACCCCTTGTTCTGCCCTCCTCCCCTTGTACTGCAAGTGCCCATTTCTGTGATTCAGGTGCACTTTGCACTTTCTAGCTGTCAATGGAAGTGGCCAAGGGCATGTTTAAATGGGACTATGGTGTCAAAGGTGTAGAATTTTCACTACATAGTAAATCTCATTTGAATGGAGGGATTGAATCTTCCCACCAGACTTGGGCCCAATTCCATTTCACCGCTTTCCCTAAGCTCTTAGCTCTACCCCTAGACTTCTCTCTCTCTGTAAAGACACTTCTTTGAAGACACTTCTTAGTCTTTAACAGCAGACCTTTTTTCACAGCTTTCAGTTGTCCATTGTTATTGTATTTTGAAGAACTTTTCTGTTCGTCATTTACATTTTTACTTACAATCTATTCCATTATTTGTAATCTTTGATATGAAATGTACGTACAGGCTCTCATGGAAACCGTAAATGCATTCTCACATTTCACAATCCACATTTTTGGACAAGAAGAATCGATTTGTGGAACATCTAAATGTATGAATGGACTGTATGCAGATGGAAAGGATGGCACCACCTTGGACCCCAGAGAACAGTGGAGCCACGGCATAGCTGAATATGCAGACAATGGGATTTACCATCTATACTTGAAACAGTTTGGGTTAAAGATTTACTTTCTCCTTTCTCCTAATTGTAAATGTAACAAGATTCCTATTAAGCTTGGAAGTTGGAAGAGTAATTTCTCGCTCCACTTGAACATTTTGTGGAATTATTCATGTTTTTATAGGGACAAAACCATATCAAATTTATTTATATAGTGCTTTTTACAACAACCGTCAAAGCAGCTTTACAGATGTCAGAGTTCAAGCCCTTAGTGAGCAAAGCCAAGGGCAACAGTGGCAAGGAAAACACCCTGAGAGCATGAGGAGGAAACCTTGAGAAGAACCAATAACAACAATGGCACAAACAGTAAACAAAGTGAATAATTTCCAGTCTTTCCATTACTTGTGATTATAAACAGGTTCCTGATATCTAGTATAAGTATAAGATCGGTTTTAGTTTCCCTATGATGACTTTATATATCAGACACAGTCCACGACAGGTCCTAGCTTGTATCTTTAGTTTGATTATTATGGCGGTTTTAAATTGTATGCAGTTGTTTTAAAGAATTAATTTAGTTACGTTGTTTCTGATCAGAAAAGAAAACCTAGTGCAAACCTAAATGTATATCCCTAAATAAAATGGCAAGCAGAAGTGAGTATGGATAGATGCTAACATGTCCTAATTAAGCCACTGATGTGTTTTATGGAAACTGTCTGGTTGATATTAGCGCACTCTCCCTTTCTAAAGCTGTGACTGATAGAGGTAATTATAGACTGTCTACAATCTAACGGCTCTTATTTTTCTTTTGGGTTGTCTCTCTTCAGGGTCATTGCTTTAACCCTAACCTGCAATCTGCATCCAGCACCTTTTTCTGTGATCAGATCATCTAAATAATGCTACAGGAAAAGATTAATTAGCATACTCTCAGTTCAACAAAAAAAAAAGGTTTTTGAAATTTCCAGAGACAGACAGAAAGAGAGACAGACAGCTGAAACCCATGTCTTGCATAAGTCTGTGCGTGGTGGTTCTTGAAGCACTGACTCTCCACTGTTTGCGAATCTCCCCCACGTTTTTAATGGGCTTTGTTTCACAATCCTCTTTAGGGTGCGATTACCCCTATTGCTTGTACACTTTTTTCTATCACATCTTTTTCTTTCCTGCGCCTCTCTATTAACATGCTTGGACACAGAGCTCTGAGCAGCCAGCCTCTTTAGCAATGACCTTTTGGAGGGCAAGACACTTGTGCAAGGTGTCAGTGGTCGTCTTTTGGACAACTATCAAGTCAGCAGTCTTCCCCATGATTGTGTAGCCTACAGAACTAGATTGAGTGACCATTTAAAGGCCTTTGCAGGTGTGTGACACCACGTGTCTTCAATATTGAACCCTTTCACAATATTCTAATTTTCTGAGGTACTGAATTTGGGATTTTCATTAGTTGTCAGTTATAATCATCAAACTTAAAAGAAATAAACATTTGAAACATATCAGTCTGTGTGTAATGAATGAATGTAATAAACAAGTTTCACTTTATGAATGGAATTGCTGAAATAAATAAAATTTCATGATATTCAAACTTTATGACCAGCAGCTGTATAATCAGCCACTGTACAACAGCACAAATGAAACACAAAACTAACAATAATAAGCTTAGTGGGAGTTGAACCTTAGATCTGGAATATTCTCTTGAATATTCAAAGACAACAGAGTTCAATTAAAGCAGTTGTATGTTTTTATTTAAATCAAAGCACTGTTTTACTCTTTAAAACAAAGAGACAACACAGGAAGACAAGTAGCTTTTATATGCCAACACCTAATAATTAGCTTCTCTTTTAAGGATTTTGACATATCAAACTCAAGCAAAGCTATCAGGAGACCAAACCATTTACCAGCGCCATTAATAAAGTTAATTAGAGGGTAAATAAACAACACTGAAAACTTGTTTTTAACAGCAGAGGAAAATCAGGTTCTCTTGCAGTCTAGCAAAACATACCTGACAGCACACACAGTGTAATACTGACGGCATGGACTACATCCAGTATGGGTAGTGGTTCTGGATGTAGTCGTGGGCTGGTTAGGAGGGTGACGCCTTGCTGCTCTTGCCGATCATAGTGTAGTTTTGACCTTCGATTCTCCTGTCTGGGTCGCCCATGGGTTTTTCCACAGAAAAGATATGGTGAAGTCATAGAACTGAGAGCAAAGGTCAACGAGAGAGATAAAGAGAAAAGGGGGCAGGAGGTGTTGAAGAGGAGACTAATTTAATACCATGGGGTATGTAGGTTTGGAAGAGGATTTAGTCACTTGATTAAATCCAAGAAAACAGGGCACTTCTGTCTCCCTACACCACCTTTCACTCAACAAGGCAATGATAAGGCAGTAATTTAACTTTTTTATGTTTTGAAGGCTTCATGGATTATCTGAAGCATTTAGGAACAACTGAGTTTTGGAACATTTCTTCTAAAATGAAATAAGTTGTTTGATTTAATTGCTTCATTATAAATTCAGCAATTTAACTTATGGTATCTAAACTCTGCTTTAATGCTTGGGACTCTGAAAGGCATAGTGTGCATCTTTGTCTTTTAAGTATTACCTGTTATACTGGTTTTGGAAATGATGGAGCCTACCTGCCATAGGGTGCACAGGAGGGCATGTAGGAGAAGACGATGGTAACAAAAGACAGGGTGAAACAGAGCAGGAAGTAGCACATGATGTAGGAGACATTGGCTGGGTCTCAGCTGTACCAGTCAGAGGCACAGGAGGTCATCATGCCCTCCAGCTGGTAGCTGCCACATCCGAGCAGTGGTGGCGTGTTCCACACGAATGACCAGACCCAGGAGAACACCACACCCACTACAGCATGCCAGGATTGGAACAACACTGCACCAGCGGGTTTGCAGACCACTATGTAGCGGTCAACCACAATGACCACGAAGCAGCAATACCTGATGTAGGTATAAAAATTTTACCTCGTCATTTTTTGTAGAGCAAAACCCAAGCAACCCCATTCAAGTCAATGCTATTAAAGAACTTAATAGCACATAACCACAAAAGGCGTCTGTAGCTAATATGAACTCTTTTTCAATGTTCTTCATCATTGGTATTGGCCATAAAACACCTCAGTTATTACTCTTAATAGTGACAGATTGACATGTCCTGTTCAAGTTAGCAGTTTAGTTCCTAAAGTGCATTTTGGTCACAATTTCAGCAGGGATTACAATGGTTTGAAAAGAGCAAGCACACATGGTTAAAATGGGAACAGCTGGATCCTGGACAAAAGACCCAGTGGCTTGTGCTTCATGTATCCAGCAGGTCAATAGTAGACCTTCCCATAAACAGAAACCCCTAAAGAGTTTGGCAGGCTGAAAGGAAGACTTACCAAAGAAGGCAATAGCAAAGCCCTTCAGAACACACCCCAGCCTGTCCAGACTGAAGTAGCCCGTGGCATTGGTAACCGTGGTCAGGAGTCCACCAGGCATGGCACAGCACAGATTCGCCACAGCCAGGTTGACCAAGGTGTGGTTCAGTGGCTGGCACAGCTGCCAGTTCCGTAACCTCATGACGATCACCATCGCGTTCAGAACGACACCAGAGATGGAAAAGATACCAAAGATGATGGCCAAGATAGTGTAGCCTGTCCTCGGCATGATGTCATGACTGAGGCATGGTGTGAGATGTCAGATCGACTCACAAAACAATGTGCCCATGGAAGAAAGGTCTGATTAAGGTCTGATTAAAAAAGACAATGTACTGCACGTACAAATTCAGTTTCCTTCATTCGCTGGAATAATAATTCTTAAGGGGGTTATATGGGATCTGCGATGGATTTTTATGAAGGCTTACTGCTCCAGATGTGACTTCTTGGCATATGTGATATAGGTTTTTGGAGAAAATCCTTATATCTGGATTGGTCATGGAATTATTCTGCTGGCTTATGCTCTGGGAGAATGATGATGGCACTTTTCTGGATTGCTCCATCAGCCTACTGTCTCTGTAGAAAAGGGATGAGGGTCTTTCCCACAGACACATCAACACAACAGCAAAGAGAACTGGCCTTTCATACTGATCTCTTGGATGTAGTATCATTTACAGACAGAAACAGGTCATAAAATGCAATGAAACACATAAGGAGACGGAATATTATTTAGACGTATCTGTACAATTGGGACCGCACCACACCAGACTGACTTTGATAGTAATTGTCTTCAATCATCCATCATTAAACAAGTCAAATGATGTTTAATGAGTCAAAATAAGCTAGAGTCATGTTTAGGGGTATAAATAATAGTCTTCACAAATGTTCTCTTGTATTGCATGTTATTAAGGGGTTACAAGATACAGCCTATAGCACAACATATTCTTGTTTTTAGATTACATGACCACCTGACTCCTTTTTAAGTAATGAAAAAGGCCTTTAGATTTTTCCTGCTACAGCCTGTGTGTGTGTGTGTGTGTGTGTGTGTGTATGTGTGTCTGTGCCTATTAAGACAGAGGTGGATGATGGATGGAGCTGTTTCGTAAGCATTAAGGTCACCAGGTACTAACAGCGACGCAAGAAAAAAACGTATTCTCTTATGTAGAGGAAAATTGTCAGACAGAGAAGATGTTCTACTCTTAATGCTAGAATGCGTTTTACAATACACTAAACCCTGTCTTTATTTACATCCGCTTGGTGTTACTCAGTGGAACAGTGCTTGTTTTCAGATGCCTCTGTGTGTATAATTAGTTTGGTACAGAGCATCTGCAAACACAAGCAGGTGCGTATTGCGTCTTACACGCAATCATGTTAGTGCCGCATAAAAGATTCACACATGGATGCCATTTCCGTGTTTGGCTGCTGTTTTCCATATTCAATGTATTACTGGTAAAAGCTGTTTATGAAGCACGAATAAACAAGCGTATAAACTCGTGTGCTCGTGCGCTCGTTTTCACATTCAGTTTTTGCCAGATGAGAAAAGGTGCACGGGAAAATAGTGAACATGTCGGTTAGGGGAGTGAGAACACGCCCCCGCGAAATCTGAATGATCTCAAACTTTGAATCTTAATTGCCTCTCTTGTATCCTTAGAGGCTTACAGTAACCGGGTCGACCTTCGCATAATTTCACTCTTGCAAGACAGAAAATCTGATCTCCAGTCAAACACTGTATGGAACAATAAGCCTCGAAGTCGGTATGTCTGTTCACAAGTCCCAGATGACATCGCAAAAGCTTTATTGTGTAGCATGCTTGAAATGTATTATTATTTTTAGCAACATTTCACTTAAATAAATGGCAATATTACGGCGTACTTGTGGTTTCACATGCTGGGATTGGGTGGGACTGGATATGGTGTCCGATTCGTTTGTGTTCTTAACCACGATTTCGTAACTTCATTTATTTATTTGTTTACTCATTAATTCATTTATTTTTCAGAAGAAGTCTGCGCAAAGAACATGCAGAAAATACATACGAGCCAATAATTGGACACAGGTTTTTGAGATTTTACTACACTGAGTTTTGAATTATTTAATAATTCATGTATTATCATACATTTTTAATTACTCATCTTTATCAAAGGTGTTGGAATAGCACTATACGTTATATTTAGCCCTACCAGTGATATTTGTTCAATATTTACAGATTACTAACTTGTTCGATAGAGCAGAACTTTTCGATAGTCCATAATTAGATTAGTTTTGTTTATCGGGGATTGCAATGACGGGCGAAGTTTCTTTTTGAACTGACAGAAAGGGAGAAAACACTTTTATTATCCACCTATGAAAGTCGTAGTACGTGTTTCCTCATCTCCTAATTAGAAACGCCTCAGACATTGCGCTGCGCACCAATAAAACACAAAACAAGAGAAGTATAATTTGAAACTACACCAAGTAGTAATTAAGATTTGTATTGTTCTTAAAGGACTGCAATAACGTAAATAATCTACAATGAATGCAGTCGTTATTCAGTTTTACCTTAAAATGTAGCTAGGCAAACATAATTCATGTAATTGTGGTGTATTTTCTAGCGATGTTGTGATGATGCTGTTGAAGAAGACTCCGCTGACACCGTCTTGCTTGTACATAAGACGTTTATCGCGCAGAAGACCAGCATCTTGTCAAGCACATAGGTCTGCTTGAGAGAGGCTTCAGGCCAATATGAAATCCTCTGAAGCCACCACTAAACCTACCACAATATATACGTTAGTTGGCAGCAACCCAAGTCCAACTTGGTCACAAGTCCAACCCAAGGAAACTTTTTGCCTGTTTAAAATAAGTAACTAAATATAGGAAGCCTGTCTGTCAGAACTTCTGACATACAGGTGACACTAACCTTCCCTAGGTTTCTTTTCTCTACTGTAAGCATCTTCTCTGCTTCTTAGTCTGTTCACCTCAGCAATATCTATATGGAAAGCGATTTAAAAGATTTCACATTAAAACCTAAATATTACTTTACTTGATTATCTTAATTCAAGACACTACATAATCTTGTTTAAATAAGTATACCAACGGTATACCAACCAAGGGAGAGTAGTGTGGGGAATCAGGAAACAGGCCATGTACTGAAGGAAAGTCATAACCTAAAGCATGGGAAGTCACACGGCAAGGTTCGCTAACAGACACCGCTAGATGGCAGTAGTTTGTAATTCCTCTAATATGCCAATGTTTGTTGATAGCACATGTGCACGCCCTGAAACACCACGTTCATGTACTTACGTCAGAATTGACCACATGACTTTTTAAATGGCAGTTTGCATGAAATAAGATTTAAGTGTTGAATCTGTTTTCCATTTTGACCTAAAAACTACGCAATTAAAATTTAAAATGTAACCCTGATTGACCGGTAACTCACAAATACTCTGCGGTGTGTGTCAATCTGCCACTACCGCCACCACTGTGACTGGTGACATAATTAGGCGGCAATTAGCCGTTCTTTCAAACCGATAAGTTCTAGACTATTTAAAGGCGTTCATACTGAAGAATCAGGTAAATGAATTTACTGTTTCAGATAGTCACGTTCAGCACACACAAAATACACTGATGCAACTTCAGTACCTCGGACAGTACCCTTTTATGAACCCCTTCCACAGCAAAAGATTAAACATGTATTTCCTGCACTGCTTTCCTCCAGTGTGTCAATCTTACAAAGCTCTATATGCTGATGTTTGAGCTGTGTGTGTGTGCATGTCTGTGTGTGTGTGTATCTGTGAATCCTGAGAGTGTAAGAAGCACAAGCACAGACCGATAGGCATGTGTTCTGGACTGATAGCAGAAGTGGTTTGATATGTCTCTCAGTGCCAGGGAGCAGCCTGTAGCCATGGACTGTTGCTCTGGATCCTTTTGTGTGGCCAGACTGGGATGGAGTCCTTCTGTTTTTGTTTGTGGTCTGGATTGTGTATTTGTGTGTGTGTGTTTAAGCTGTACACAAACACACACATATGCATGTATGCATGCAAACACAATTGCCATTGCCAGAGCCTGACTGAGTGTGGAGGCCTGTCAGATAATCACAGAGTATGAAACATAACATGCTCTGGCCACATTCCCTGACTAAATCCTGGACTTTAATGATAGGAGAACCTAGCAGAGGTGGAAATCACACTTGCTCACTTTGCTACGTCTGTCTTTCTCTCTGTCTCCATCTTTCTGAAAACAAAGTTTTTATGTATAACTAGGGTTACCCCCTTCTGCCAGATATGTATTCCTTTGCTCATAGTAACCAATTTGCTTATTTAAATCTGCTTTGCTGCTGATTGAAGGCTTAAGCTTGGCAGCAACAAGTTTTGTCAGTGCTTGTTATGGAGCTCATAAACTCTTTTATTACTTTCTCAGAAGCCTCGACACCTTGTTGCTCAGATATCAGATATCAGAGAATTTTTGCCGGCTCATCCAGTTCAAAATGGAGGCTGTGTAATAAATGTTTTTCTAGATGCGCCCACTTTAATTTCCTGCTACAGGGAGCCCCGATTGGACTCTGGAGGCTGAAAGCTCACTTTTGAAGAATGATCTCAGAAAGTGTATTTTAATGAAGTGCGCCAGACCACATAAAATAAAAGGAAAGTACAAAACAAGCGCTGATTGGAATGAATTCATCTTTGGGGAAAACCAACATAAAAGAAATGGGGATGAGAGATGGAAATGCTTGTTAGAGAACTGGGAAAGCCTCCCCAATTGGTACAATCAGATGCTTTAGGCATTGCCCGTCAGCGGTGCACAGCAGATTTAATTCCAGCTTGCTGGTAATGTGACCTCCAGAAGCTTTTAATAATGTTCTTTGGGATTATTATTGTATCTCAGTTTAGTCATGCTTTCATTTTTTTCTCTACCCGTAGGAGCAGAGAAGAACATCCTGTGTAAGAACATTTCAGGGCATTTAAAGGAATTGTGGCACTAATTGAAACAATAACGTTTTTAAATGAATCATCAGCAGAGATGGGAGGCTACTCTGCTTTCAATGCAGACAATCTTTTAGAAAGAGAGAATTTGTTTCAACACATTGAAATACCTTTGATTCAATCACTGTACTGTTTTGAAGACAACACTGTTTTGGATTTAGAGTTTAGTTTTGGTATAAGACTTAATCTTGTTCTTAGGCCCTAAATATATATGAATATTTGATGCACAACTACAGCATGTTGAAACATGATTTAAAGTTTGTACACAAAAATGATTGTTGCATATGACCTGTAGATTATATGTGTGTGGTAATGCAAGGCTTGAATCCCCCTCTTCAGTGATGTGTTACTAATCTAAAAGTGCAAGTATGGCAGATGCTTGGATTAGGCCCATCAGAGAAGTGGATTAGGATCAGAATTGAGTCAGTCTGGCAAATGGCTCCTTACTCCTGCTTGCTTTCTCCATGCACACCAATTCAGAATCCTTGCTTTTAATATAATCTTCATTAACTTTCCAGGATGACTTTCCAACCTGACCCAGTTGGCTTCAAGAGACAAGATCAATTAGTATTAAACAAACTGGGTCACCATCTGCAAAGCATTGGCTATTTGGGTTTGATAATCAAGGGTATACTGACTAGACATGGTTTTCTCCTTGCAAGTGAACTTGGTTTACAAACCCTGAATGCTGGTTGCATGTTCAAGTCTGACACCGGACCCTGGTCCGAAACCAAAGAAAATTGAGGAAATAAAGGTGAGGGACTGGTCCTGAGTCTGGTTCTGAGGTGGGGGTTGTCACAAATATAGCTCGCTCTACCCTGTCCCCTGCCTGTGGCTAGGAGTTCTGTTTTCAGCACCGCATCAAGTGACAGAGAGGGGGGGTGCAGGAGAAAAGGAGGAGAGATAAAAATGAGAACCTCATTTTGGACAACAAGCGGACACCCAGCAGCACTCTCTAAGGGGCGCGAGATACTGAGGGCGGAGCCAGTGGTGCTGGGCTGGCACTCTCAGAGACCACAGACGGTGCTGTTGGCGCTTGCGACCGCCTAGCGGCCCTGGCAAAAGAGTCAGTGGTCCAATAGCACAGGCTCGGGTCTTCGGTGAATCTTCTTATCCTGGTCAGAGATATACCTCTCTCTACCCCACTGGAATAACCAGCTGCATCCATAGGAAGAAGAACCGTTAGCTCTTCTCCAGGCATCTGCCCTGCTGCTCGTGGACCTGCTGGCCATGGGGGTCTGCTGTCTGAATTGTAGCTGACTGGAGGCAGTGCTGGCATGGTTGATCTTCAGTCTGGGCAGAGGGCAGAAGCTCTGCACCATGCTCTGCATGGCAAAGGTGAGATGTTGCACCTGCTGCTGTTTTGTCCAGAAGCTGCTTGCTCTGCTCGCTTTCCGTCATATATGCAGGATCACGCTACCATCCACATTCTTTACAGTAAAGTGTTCATTTATGCAGGGAGAAGGACATTGTGAGAAGGACATTGTGGAAGATTTTATAATAACCCAACTTTAACAGTTCCTACAAAACATTATATTTTGAACTGTGATTTATAATTTCCTTCCCTTATGAACTGCTATTTCAGTTCTCATAAGTCACTTCTTGTCTGCCTGTGCCTTAACTTAGTTCACTCATTCCTCTTCAGCACAGGATTTCACCTCCAGTCCTGGATGCCCCCCCCCCACACACATACATGAGCACACACAGCACACTTAATTCAGCCCTCTAGGATCTAAGTTTGAATAGCACACGAACAATGAAGCCCCACCCACTGTGAATATTATTAATGTGCATGAAGTAATGAAATGACAGTGATGCATTGTGGGTAATTGATGTTTACCAGATGTCTTTTGCAGAGTTATATGCACATGCATACACTTATATCATCAAAAGCCCTCCCTCTTTAACACAGTAAAGCTAGTTCATCAATGCACACACTGTTTGCTACTGTATCTCCAAGTACCAGTATTCTGGATACTGCATGTCTGAAAACCATAATACTGAAACCTCACTTGAAGCCAAGTTCACTATTGTAGTCTAAAAGATACCCAATTAAATATATGAATGCAAAAGTATGTGAAAAGTTCAGTTTATAGGAATGATATTGAAATGTAACTCATGGTGATAAAATATGTTTAGAGGAGTAGAAATGTGCACTGGAGATCACGTCCTCCAAGACAATCACTCCCTCTCTCCCTCTCTCTCTCTTACTCTCTGTCTCATGTTCTCTGGACTCTTGGCTCCACATCCCCTTCCTGCTCTGGCTATTTTTGGATTGGACAAATTTAATTATGCATGTTGTCATAGTGCTTTTAGTACAATGGCTGCAAGATGGAGAGAAGGAGAAGGCCAGAGAGGTGCACATTGTTCTCCACAGCTACTTGTGTTGGTGTGGTTGATAACAGGTTCTGTTTGTGTGTACTTGAGCTAACAGATTTGTGTGTGTGTTTGTGTGTCTGGGTAAAATGAATTTGTGTTTTCTCAGTTTTCTGCACTGACTGTGCATATTGTGTACATGTTTCAATAACAATTGCTGAACTTCTTGTTTAATGTATGACTGGATGCCCATTGTCACTAACAACAGGAAGTGCAACACTGAAGTCTGTTTTGGGCAACAACACTTCCCAGAAATGCAGCTTCACATTGATCTCACAGAACAGAGTCTCCACAAGGTCACCAAAGCCACTTTTCCAAGCTAACTAAGAAAAAAAACATATAGGTGAGAGTTTGTCTATTATATTGCAAAACTATATATAGTTCTTTAGTTTAGTTTAGTTCACTTTTAGTTTCACTCTCTCTCTCTCTCTCTCTGTCTCTCTCTCTACACACACACACACACACACACACACACACACACATATATATATATATATATATATAAAGCAGTTAGAAGCATGTCTCAGTTGAAATAGAACTCCGCTTATTATCCCTCAGAGGTTAACCAGATGGCAGACTGTCCCAGCTCAGTGCATTTAATCATTCACCATAGGCTTCCTCTGTGCTTGAGAAACTGATTGTACATACAGTTACTTCAGGATCTAAAGTGCTTCCTTTCTGAATGACACATTATAACAGGAGTCAGTGGTAGGAATTCTGCTGGAGTGATTTTCCTAGGAGCTGGAAGGCCTGTGGTCTACAATGGAAGCAATTGGCTATAATATACGAGCCTGTTATAATGGATGTTCATGAATTTATGACTACCACAACATGATGAATACTTGATAAACTGGTTTGTGAGCTTCAGGTAAAGATTAATTTAAAGATAGCCTTGGAGCCAACTATGAAAATCTGCACTGGTTTCATAGTACAGGGCTCTCAATTCCCAGATGTGGACAATGCCTCAAAAATAGACTCAGGTAACCATTTGGGTATGAAAATTCAAGCTTCTTTAAATACTATAGTTAAATATTATCTATGAAAAAATATACAATGAAGTCAAGCATAATTTAGCTAAATGAGCCATCATCCCAACATCCCTACAGACAAGAGTTTCAGTGATTAAAATATTTTACTTCTATTTTTTTTACAAACTTGCACAAATATATCATCAATTCAGGTAACAGACCCTTTGAATGTCAGTATTAGGCATATAAAGCTTCATTCTCTTGGGAACACATGCAATTAAAAAGATCTCCTTAGTTTTCAGGTGTTTTGATATCCCTGGATTATACTCTTTCTATATTTGAGGTCATGGGCTCTATTTCTATGACATGGGGCTCCAAGAGGCTTTATTGGGTTGAAAACCTATCCAATCATTGAATAGATATTAGCTGTACTAATGGATTCCCTTTAAATGTATACCTTTGGCTACAGGATTTGTATCATACTGGTCTTCCAGTTCAAAAATACTGGGATAAAGATATGGTATTGGAGGCAGGGGAATATTTTTAAGCTTCAAAAAACCCTAATAACCAGCATTCTCACTGTATGCGCAATCATAGGGCCTAATAGACAACACTTTAAAGGTATTCAGCAAAACAATGTACACGTCTAAACTGTGACCTCTGCTGTTTAGGATCACATGGTTCTTTCAAACATATTTGTATTTTCATTTGATTGTTTGTGTGTTGTTTGCTCATTAACAGCAGTAAAAATCGGTAAAAAAAAAAAGTCTAAAGTAAGAGTAACTGGAGTAGAATTGATAAATCATTACAGTAAGATTCTCAGGACACAACAGCTATTTTTACACAGAATTGAAATTAATATACATTGTACATAAATAGTTTGTGAACCCCTTGAAAGTATCTGGTTTTCTGAATTTTTGTATCTAAAATATATCATCTAAGTCATAATAATAGATTTAACTGAACACACATAGCAGTTTACTTTGGCATATCCTCACTGAACAAAAAGCATGTGAACTATGATAAGAGGATAAATAGAATCCAATAATTTCACAGAGCTCTTCACAGTAAGAATGAACAATACTAGTGACGGGAAGTTATTCTTAATCAAACTGAACCGCCAAACCAAACCAGAGCAAACAATAAACCAGTTTCTGCCTGTATCAAGTTTGCTGGATATTCCACAGCACTACTTGTTCAGCACTGTATGACAGATAAAACAAAAGCTGAACTTTTTGCTTAATGTGTGCAGCATTATGTTTGGAGGAGAGGAGCACCCAGCTGTGACACATGGTGGAAAAAGAATAATGGTGCGTGTCTGCATTCCTGCCTGAGGGAATGAGTAGATTAGTATCACTGAAGAATTCTAATGAATTCCAATTATACAGCACAATGTCATGGAATATACACTTAAAGCTGGGTCATGACATCCATATGAACATGTTATGAACCACCAAAGGAGGTCAGTATCAGAGCACCTCAGATTGAAGTTATTCTGTGGTTTTGAAAGCAAAGTCAGATTCTTCGCCTCAGACTCATTAAAAAGGGCTCAAGGAACACTCACTGGTAAGCAAGACATCCAAATTGTACTGTATATGAACAGAAGAATCTGTGAATAAAAGAACTTGCCGAAGTACCTTCTAACTGTCGTACAGAGCTGGTCAGCAGATAAAACAAATGTTTGATTAAGACTATTACAATCTTCTACTGGCTAAATATGAGTGTTCCCGTGCTTTTTAAAATCATACTTTTTAAAATGACCATGCCTGTTTAACCCATTTGTCCAATAAAATATGGCACTATGAACTGCTGTGTGGTGTTTCATACATTTATTTATTTATTTATTATACATGGTTTTACTTTTGATGAAAATCAGATCTCATTTCAAGAGCCAGTTATGCAGAAATTCAGAATTTTGTGAACTTCAAACCTTTTCTACACAAAATTGCAGTCAGTTGATACACTATTGCAACACAAGTCTCAAGTAACCCTCAAACAGAATGACATGCTATGTGTTCGTTATTATGCTAATAACATGGGCTCACGTCAGAGCACAGCATTCATTTCTCATAAATAGTCAGAATTTCAAATTATTCTGGGTATTCGAATTTAAAATGTACTCAGAGGAAGGGATGTGGTTTTCCTTAAAGTTGTTGCAGCTGAATTGCATTTATCCAAGTGAGGTTCAAGAGCATTCAATCTTTAACAAGGTTTATAAATTCACATTTTAGACAACATCAAAGATGTTGTTTTAAGGCCATAATTCATGGATTATTGCATGTGTATGTTTACTTCAATGAAAACACAACACAGGTGTATCATGCTCTTTGAAAGTCATGCAATATCTGGTCCAAACCTTTCTGAGGCTACACACATGCATACATACACTAGAGATCAAAATTAGAGAACATTGTCTGAACACCTGATTTTTTCAGACATAATGCAATCTACATTGATCAACATTTAAAGGATTTTTTGTAAGGGGTACAACATGCCACTAGAACAGTGTTTTACTAAAAATCCAAAGTATATCAACATGAAACCTTTGTTTTGCAAAAAAACATGATCATAATTAGAGAACAGCAATGACTGTAGCACAGAGAAAGATGACATTGGGTTTTCTATTGGGTTTAGAGCAGGAGTCTGGGTTGGCCATTTCATTGTTTCAATGTTTTCAGTTTCAAGGAACTGCTTTACCCGTTTTGCTGTGTGACAGGGGGCATTGTCCTGCATGAAAATTGCTGGATGACTGAGTGATGAGCGCAAGGAAGGAACCACGTGTTGTTGAAGGTTCTGATACACACTTGCATTCACTCTTCCATGTAGCTGTATGAGAGGTCCAATTCCTGCTGCCGAAAACATTCCCCAAACCATGACACTTCCTCCTCCACCCTTCACTGACTTCTTTACATACATTGTGTTCAGCCTTTCCCCAGTTTGTCATCAATAATGTTTCCCATCAGACCCAAATAAATTAAACTTGCCTCTCTTGCATTTGTCTTTCGTGGGTGACCAGCCTTCTTGGGGAACTTGAATGAGTTTGTGATATTGTAAAGATGCAATATTTTAGAACTCACAGATTTGGAACGACCAACTTCTCTTGCTATGGCTGATAGGGTCACCCCTTTGGCCTTCATCTGGACAACCTGCTGCCAAAGGGTTTCAGTCACTTTGGAACGGCTCACCATTTTTGCAAAGGGAGTGAAAACTGGAAGGTTAAATAGGGTTTGTCAGATAATTAAGGAAATTAGCACCACGTGCCAGATTAACACCAGTAACTTGCAGGTATCTGAAAGTGTTCTCTAATTTTTCTCTAATCAGTGTTCTTTTTCAATTAAGCTTAAAATACTGCTATTTAACTTCTGTTAGGATAATTTCACATAGGACTACATAATGACCTTGAAATTTAGGAAACTGTGTGTTGTTCTCTAATTTTGATCTCCAGTGTACATACATCGACTACATAAAACCAATGGCCCACATCTTCTTAAATATGACACAGTCAGTAGAAAGCTACACTCAAGTGAAAAAGCAAAAGACCAATGTCCCCTCAAGAACGCGTAAAACAGTTTACACTCAAGCTATCAAATACATTTAGAATAGTATTTCGCTATTATGAATGACTTCATAAAGAATTTAATTTATCGCATGTGACAGTGTTGGCGGGGGCGTGGGTGAGAGACGTCTACGGGGTGAGAGACAGTTAGTCGTCTGCGGGGGAGAGAGACGGCTGAGAATAAAATTGTTCTCACCTGTGCGTCGCTGATTTTTCTTTCAGCCGGTTACTGGAATCAGAGAGTCCTCCAAGCATCGAGAAATGATACCGCTGAGAAGCGAAAAAGGAAACTACCCGATCAAATGTGCAATGAAACCGCTTCCTGGTAGCATCTTTGGTTGGTTATATATAAAATAAAAGCGGAGCCCACACTCCGTGTCCAAACCTGCTTCCAGCGCAGTTCATCTCTTCCCGAAACAGGGTAGCTTCACTTTACAATCTTACAAGTTTCTTCCAGTTTAGAGTATTCATGTATAATCATAAGCATTATTTGAGACTGCAGGTGACTTTGGAATACGTAATGAATACTTTGAAACGTAGCCTATTAAACCCTTCGCATATTAATATTAAACAACGTGCTGAATATGGATAGTTTTTAATTTCATTTATTTTCGCTGTTGAGCTGGATTGTTGATGCTTGGGGAAGAGAACTTTGCCCTGTTCTGTCTCCTCCTTTTTCGCAGCCCCTGCACCCGTTTTCTCCTGCATTCTCCAGCTCACATCATGATATTGATCAGCCCATTACGTGGCCCAGCAGCCCGCCCTCCCTCTGTAGCGCTCGCGCGCTTCTGTCTCATTTACCCAGCTGTCCGCCTGTCTTTCACTCTGCCGTTCTCCCCGCTTTTCCCGGCCTGTTCTATCTGGCCACACTTGTCTCGTTTTTTGTCTGTTTCATTTCTTGTTTGAATGTTTAGTGTCTCGCTCGGTCTCTGTTTCGACTGTGCCTCTAGTTTCTTGTATGAACAGGCCTACTTTCCCTCCTCGCCTTCTCCTAATTTCCTTAATTTTCTCTATTTTTCTCTGCTGTTCTGATGTATTTGCTCGTTAGTGGTCTCACCGTCAGTCTCAGTTCATTTCTGATATCATACTTTAATTACTTTTGTATTCACAGTGTTTGTTACCCACATATATCACGTGTGTGTGTGGAGGGGGGGGGGGAGGGGGGGAAGAGCGATAGAGTGCGCGCGCTATGTATTTGGTCACATGTGCAAGATAGATTTGCTGGCTATAGGAATAAGATTTCACATTTTTGTTCCTTCTTATGAACATGGATTATTTTAAAACACAGAGACAACCCTCTCTCAACCAGCTGACATACCCTGTCCCAACCTGTCCCAAGACCTTGGTTCATGTCACGCAAAGGCTCACATATGGCATCTTTTTATTTTTATTAAAACCCTGGGATATTTCTTAATAATAATGTTTTGCCATGCATAATGTTTAACAATCCTATTGGTTTTAGCACAAGGATATTGATTTGAGCATTAATATATTTTTAAAAGATCCAAAACAGCAGAACTGTGAGCTTATTGCAAGTAACAATTACAATATTCAGAACCTTCCTCTCACTGATTTGTGCCAATTTTACAAGTTGGTATGTAACAAGCTTGTAGCTAGCTTTAGCTCACAACCCTACTGCTCAATTGATATAGATGGATGGAGGGTTTTGTTCTGTGACATGCATTAAAGTACTTCAAACTGATTAGGTTGAATAACCCAGACAGTTGTCTGCTTAAAATTCATACATTAATACTAAATTACTCTTCCCCATGTAGGCAACAGAAATCCTGTAAGCTGTAAATGTATATTCTAATTTATACATTTAAACTTCTAAGAGTTGTATGCAAACCTTTATTTACAGTTTACATCACTACCCCAGTCACTTTTGCGCTTGTTAATTCGAGTTCTCAATTGGAGACCATGCAGTCTGGGGGTTTGTATTTAAGATGCAGATACATTTCTCATTACTTGAATTTAAGAGTGCAGTTGGAGACAGGTGCACTTTAGGGGCAGGACTGAGGAATAATTTACTGAGCAGTTCTGTGGTTTCACTTCCAAATGGGGCCAGTGCCATCAGGGCCCATTTGGATCAGAGTTGAGAACACATCATTAGCCTGAGAGGGAGTACAGTATTGGCCTTTTGGGTATAATGCTATTATAATTTGTAAATTCTTTGAAGTTTGCAGAACA
>JAOXYF010000016.1:5497527-5549961 GCA_028565775.1 Sternarchorhynchus goeldii
TATATTCACACTGTTTCTCTGGAAACTTTGTTTTGAATCTCTCTTTTTTCCTCTTTCTCTCCCATATTTATTCCAAGGATGAGCTGATGAGGAAACACAAGAACAAGCACTATCGATGTCAATTGAAGCAGGAATGTATCACACCAGACAAGAGCCAAGGTGCACACTGGGTAAAGAAGACAATCCAGCACATTGTAACAGGATGCATGATTCTATCAGGATGAATAACTTGAGAAACACAACTGTGTAGCAACGATCGCATACAGGCAAAAGTCTAAATGGGAAAAGCCACAGATAGTGGTGAATTAACAACAAGCAAAGATCCTGTGGGACGTCCAGATCACAAGGCACAAGCATGTGATAGTAAACCAAACCATGTGAGAGCTGTCAAAAGCTGTTGCAGTGGTGATAGGGCTACTGAAGGTTGTGACTCCTAAGCTGAAAAAGAGTATTTATGTACCAATGGTCAAGCCACCTACCATTCATAATCATAAGCTCAGAGGCATGGGAACCTCATATACACCCAGGAAAATTCCAGAAGGTTGAGCAATGTCTAAATCAGTAGTGTTGATTTGTGTATGGGTGAAAACGATCAACATGTTGCTGAAAATTAAAGCAGTCTAATACTACTATAATAATAAATTCAGCAGTCACTGGGTAATAAGAATTGATATGGAAATGTAGGTTTTCAAGAAGGAGAACTTTGGAGGGGGTGGGGGTCTGAATAAGCAGTTCAGTAACTGAGATGGGAAATTTTGTGCAGACCTAAATTGGGGAACCAAACTGAACACGTGTTATGAATATTAATGGGTAAAACCCTCAAAAATCTGACAACTTAAAGGCTGACCCCAGTTATAGACAAGTTCTGGCAAGTTCTGCTAGAAAATAATTGCAAGACTAACAACCCTCCAATGCTCTCTAGACTTGGCAAAATATTTGTAGTCTGAGAGATATTATATTTAGATCTAAGTAGCTATTTGGTTGTCACCAAGTTTCAACAAGAAAAAGAAAGTTCCTTATTGCTAATTAATTTACTGAGCAAAACAGCCTTCTTTGTAAGTGACAGGCAGTTAAAAAGTGTCATGCTTACTAAAGTAATTGGGGTTTAGGAGTTCATTTGGAGTAACATTGATTAATTGTTTCAGAGGTCCAGAACAAAAAGTCCTTCACCAATGGCCATAGCAAACCAGTGTTTCCAGAATGAGGCAATATTGATAAACATCAGAGGACAGTCAAGCTGTACAGTTCAAACTTAAAAACTAATAGTGAAGTGTATTATGGTAATGGACCGGTTCCTGCTCCTAGTGCCTAGTGTCACCTTTTGTGTGTGAATATCTGATGCTCCACATTGTGCCACACCTCCCACATTCTGCCACACCTCCCCTTTGTTCCTTGTTTCACCAGCCTCTTGTTTTTGCTCCTGCATCAGCATGGATGATATAAACGCCCTTGTCACATGGTGATTGTTGGTTTTTGTCTGTACCATCTTTTGTACCTAGCACATGTTTATTGTCTGTTGTTGCATTTTTGTTCCATGCTTTGCTTTCATTTTTGTGATTGGTGCACCTCACCGACATCACACGTAACTTTGCATATCTAAAGAGTAATGTCCACGTACAGTATAATGAGTCCTCTCTCTTTTCTCTCTGATACATACTACAGTGACCTTGGATAATAAGGCTGAAGGTAGTGAATGTATGACAGTTTGCCCTCTGGTCATTTGGCAGATTGGAACAGTCATGTTAGACAATGTTTCCAATACTGAACTTGACCTCACTCAGTATCTACAGTTTCAACATTTGTCAAAACCCGTGACTTCAGTTGCCAGATGTCCAGGAAAGGCAGATCTATTTTTAAACTTTTGCGTTACCACTTACTTGTGCACTATAAAGAAGGACACAGGTATAAAGTTCTACACAGGTAGACCATTGTTGATTAAAACTACTTAGTCCAGTCTTATCTCTTAACTTTCACCATTACTGTTTTTTTGTCCAGGATGTAAGAGAAGGTGGTTGTATGTCACTGCGAAAAAGCCATTTCTATTCCCCAAACTAGATCAATTATTAGATACACCCACTTGTCGGGACTAAAAGCACTATATAAAGAGAAAAATAGCAGTTCACTCCCTTTCTATGTACAAGGCATTTTTAAATCCGAGAAAACATTAGAGTAAATTAAATGTTTAAGAGGAGGTGAGATACAGGTGCTTTATAAAACTGTTCAAAACAGTTAACTGTTAATTCGAGCACTTCTCAACAAATGAAATGGTGGAAGGTAAACCACAATGAATTGTGGATGACCAGTGAACCAGTTTTGGAAAAGCTTGTTGGAAACTAACATTGTCCCAGACAACATTGTACCTGGGCTGCTCTGGGCCCTCCCCCTGGTGATGGGGAATAAGAATGTCGTTCAGTGTGTCAAGGAAGGTGATGATTGATGCTTTGTTGTAGAGACCAAGGGTGACATGATGATGAACAACACATTGTGATGTTGCCTCGATGCATATTGAGACACAGGTGAAATCAATAGATGGGACTGGGCAGACACAGGACTATTTTGGGGAATGTAGTCTTTGAGAGGTAGTTAGAGGTTGCAGACGCGACCCACTGAATGGATCTAAATTTATGAGTAAAACGTCAGTCAATAGCTGGGAATTGTGGTTGAAAGCACACATTCATTGGCTGTGATGCTTGTTAATTAGTGCAATATGTAAGGAAGAAAATCAAGAGATCTGTGCAGGCCTAAAAACTCAACTCCTTTAGGACAGGCCATGTTTTAGGTTTGCTTGTCTTGCTCAGAACCATTAGCATTTACGTTTGCATTCACGGCATTGCATAGAGGCTCTTATTCAGAGCATCATACAGATTTATCTTCTGCATATGCAGAGGGTGGTCAAGATAGCTCAATTTCAAGGATAGCCCTAATACTGTTGAAGGACATGCATTATACCAAAAAATAAAAGAGTCTGCAAGATCATCAAGGTTAAAACCCAGCCCTGACTCAACCCTACCCTGCAATGTGACAGATGCTACGTGACCACCACATAATAATTTTTACCAATAGACCATCAGACTTACGAATGACTTTCATCCTCTGCTGACACAGCAAACTATCTATTAATATGCATGGGCTCTATAACATGCCTTTAATTTATGGATGAGTTTTCAATACAAACTTTATGAACACAGTTTACATGTTTTTTGAGTCTGTAGTTTGCTTTTGCCAGATTTTTTTGTTTTCTTTTGGGTAACTGAATTTGAGCTTTTTTATTTTTAAAAAGCTATAATTTTATAAAACGTGTTTTAGCAATGGTAAAAAAAAAAAAAAACCCCGCTAAATACCCTTGGACCCTGAGACAGTTTTCTATAGGCATATTATTTTATATTATTTGCTGTATACCAGCTCACCTGTGAAGCATGGTGGAGTTAGTGTAATGGTGTCATGGTTTTGTACTGTTGCCAATGGAACTGGTTCACTACATGGATCCTGTATCTCACTTTTGGTCTTTATGGTCTTTACTTCTCTTTACTTATGGTCTGTGTAGCTTTTATGTTACTGTATCCACTTTTATTGCTAGCGGCTTTCTAAATTCAGTGTACTTTAGTAGATAAATTGGGTTTTCTGCAGGCAACTCCCCTAATGGCATCCTTTTGCAGTGCATTGTTTTGAGGCCAAGTTAAGTTACCGGCACAGGTGAGAGAGTGAGTTCTTAAGGCTGCCACACAATGCCCAAGCTATGCCATTTCACTGGTAACAAAACATGGATTACACATCCAACTTCCAACCCAACTGATCAAGCTTTGTACTACAGGGATTTTCTTCTTTTTGTGTAGATGTTATAGTTTAAAATACTCCAGAGTATTATGGAGATAGTTGCTGATGCTAATAACGGCTGATTTAGGAACATGCAACCAACACTGTATATTACAAACTTTATATACTTTTCGATATAAGCTAATTTGACCCAGTATTAATGCTTAACAAAAAAAAATATCTGAGAGGTCAAAAAAGACTATTCCAAAGCCACAGAAGTAAACATTTCCATACATAAAAGTAAATATTCTATACCTTTACCATACATTTAATTTTTTTATTTTAAGACTGCAATTTTAACTGTCCCAGTATTTGTGGAAGATTAGCATAGCAAAATGAAGCTATGCTGCAGGTCCTGGCTGGACCTGGATGACTGTCCCTGCTGAGTGACAGTGTATCAGGCATGTTTTCAGGTGTCAAAACAACTAATTTATTAAAAGGAAATGACATTTTTAAATTCTAATTGCCGATGATGTAATATGTCACTGGTACTTGGAGCGAATTCTTTGCTGAATAGAGCAGTCAGCATCACGCAAAGAATTTTCCTGAATAAAAGGAAGCATGTGTTTGTGTGAGCTCATGTGTGAGAAAAGGACAGACTGGAGGCTAAGTGGATGTGATCATTTCAGTCGGTGACAGTTCATTCCTTGGTTGATGTGATCCACAAGCATAGGGATGGCACTGCCACTCATTTTTTCATCTATTTTCTCTCTCATTTTCTCTCACTGGCATCTGTCTCCTTCTTTGACGGCATCCTGTCTGACCTCATGTCTTTCCCTTTCCATTTTCCACCTATATTCTCTCTCTCTCTGCCACACACACACATTTGTGATCTATTCATTCTCTTTAACTCCCTCAAATCACTATAGTTTTACATTTGAGTAATTATAGTATTCCCAGAACAGTGTTTTCTGTAGGAAGAGACTGCATTTACTGCCTCACATCCCAAGAGGTGTTTTTGTCAAGTTTCTTCTAATTCTTTACAATATAACTGAAATTAGAAGTCACTATCTTTTAATAGTGCAAAAAGTGAATGTTGAGTTCAGTGAATGTGGAACAAGTTATTTTCCTGTCAAAAGAAATGTTACCTTATATATTTTCAATGTTTATGTTCATGAATTACAATTTAAGCAAAGTCTGTGCTATTTTTATGAATTATATTTTATACAGCACCAGGGATTTAATAGAAATTATTTAAATGTTTTTAAAGTGAATAAGGGATAAATACATAAATATATAAATTAATGAAGTGAGTTATAAAGTACAAACTATTAAAATGATTTGTGATTATTTTTAAAGGTCACAATCAGAAGTGGTGATACAAAGTTTGCGTTAGAGTTAAGTTACCAATAAAAGTCAGGTTATATATTTATGAAATTCTTTGTGTATTTGCCAGCCATAAAACTGTAACATCAGCATTACATGCACATATTCACAGAGTGTAAGTAGAAACACATGATCACAAGACTGTGTGACTGCTCCCCTTCAATTAACATTCTTCTACTAGAAATGATTTTCTTCATAATTAAAATAGCATAATAGAGCTAATGCTGAAGTAGTTTTTCCTCCAGTTTCACATTTTACCTCAGAGGAAAGGTAGTTGCTATTAGTCTTTTAAAAAATGGATCTCAAAATTTTGTAATGGGGGAGAGGTGTTAAAACATCAGAAGAACTAATAGCTGTTGTTGACTGTTGTTGGAATGCAACAATTCCATCACACTGGGAAGATGACGAGACCAGCCTGTTATCTGGTACTTACAGGGCAAGACATGGATTTCTGTGTTTCTATGTATTTCCTGCCTGAAGCCTGTCATTCACCTGCTCAGCAGTGCCACTGTTAAATTCTCATCCCTGACTCCATTTGTCAGCACTCAGTGTCCCTGTTCTACTGATCACTGGGCCACCATAATGTTTAACCTGTTCTTTATTTCACTCTTTAAATAGTCCTTCCTTTCCCTTAAGCTTTGCGAAGTCTCTCGTCTTCTTACAGGAGTTCTTACAGGAGTAAGAACTCACAGAGGAATAGACATGGGTGATTTATTTGATCAAAGCTTTTGCAAAGTTTACAAATGGCCAGAATAACGATCTCGGTTGGACTGGTATTAAAAAATGGACTGCAATATTGGAATTTTTGTGCACAGAGAGAACAGTATATGTTTTTTTCTAGGAGCTGGATAAGACAAACTTTGAGATGGGACTTCCTCAGGAAAAACTTTATTATTCAACTTCCCTGGGGTGGGCTGGGGGGGTCAAGACAACAGATGACTCAACAGTCCTTAGTTGATTTTCTTACTGCCTCCTCATCTGTGACCTTTTTTGGCCTTCATTTACTCTGCCCAGTTTGCTGATCACCTGAACCCAGACCTGCCCCTCTAGCTCATGTAGTTTGGGCTCAATTTCCTCTCTTGCAGCAAAAGGGCCTTGAACCGCCTTGAACCGCTGTCTCAGTATCCCCCACGCTGAGGTGCTCAACCAGCTACCTCCCAAGCTAGGGTACGTCCCCATACCAGGGCCATTTCTATGATTGAAAAATTAGTCAGGAGCACCACAGGTATAGTCTCCCAGAATAGGATTTTAAACAATATATTGTGACATTCTCAAGCAACATTTTCGGTTCATGTGGACATGGAACCTTTTTAAACACAGATCAAATTATTAGCTAGAACTACTTTTATTTACCAGTAATTGCCATGTACAGGTGCTTTGGTGTGATAAACCACTCCCCAGAGTTCTGCTAACAGAACACGGGTGCACAGACACGAAATACAGCTATGGATCAAGAGCACAAAACAATTTACAGTATGTACATAGCAACATTAGGCATAATCATACAAGTAAAGTGGGCAGTTTACAGTGTAGAGATTTCTGTGTGCAAAGCGAAATCATCAGTGTATAAACATGACTGCATAAATGCAGGCTATGGGAGGCATGATTACACCTCAGTGATTTGTCACTCTACTGTATTCTCCCATTATACAGTGACTGTGAAATAATTTCGTTTCATAAACATACATATTTTGTGCATTGCTTCCATTACATTCATATAATCTTGATTAAATTTGTCTACTAAACCTGGGGCCTACAGTCATGAATTTCTCAAATTCACTATTTATTGTCTCCATAGAAAAGTAGGACAGTATGTAAAGTATTCAACAGAATTTGTGTTAAAAAGAGATATTACATCAGTAGGATGTTTTAATCATGGTTTAAATACTCTTAACACTCATCAGCAATTTATCCTTACTGGATGAATACCAACATTCATCGACTAAAGCTCTGTTGTCAAAGTCAAAGTCAAATTTGTTTATATAGCGCTTTTTACAACAAATCACACAGCAAAGCAGCTTTACAGACGCATGGATCCAAGTCCCTAATAATCAAGCCAGGGGAGACAGTGGTAAGGAAAAACACCCTGTAATGGTGGAGATTAGGAAGAAACCTTGGGAGGACTGAGACTCAGAAGGGAACCCATCCTCCATTGGGCGGCCCAGTTCTGGCAAGCTTATGATATAAAGAAAAATAAAAACGTCCAGCATAAGTTTAAGATATAGTTTCAGAAATTGGCTGACCTTGCTAAATCTTCAGGTCTTCTGTTTAATATGAAGTATAATTGTTTATTGAACAGATATAACAATCCCGCTCCCTTCTGATCACCTCTCATTTTAAAAGGGGACCTATTATACCCCCATATACACAAGCAAACACAGTTGCCTGGGGTCTGTGACATGGTTATGACATGAAAAAAAACCTGTAACACTTTAACAAAGGAAGTTTTCAAGCTGTGGGTTGAGATACTTCCCTCTTGATGTAGAAATAAGAGCCAAATCTGAGGCTTTGTGTTTAGTAACTGCTGATGAAAACCTACTGACTAACATTCAAATTCTAAGGCTGGAGCTACATTTGGAGCTGTGCTCATATCATTCAGACCTCAGCTGAAAAGCACTAGCGACGCCCGTCTCACACTCATCCCTTACCCCGTGCCTCATGATAGTCCCTGTTAATATCCACTTGGACAAGCTTTTTTTTCTTCATAGCCCTTTGTTGACTTGGGAACAGGGAAATGAATAGATGACAAGTCGGCAGAAGAACTGCATACCCTTTTCCTACCACTCTTCATATATGACCTGTGGATTGTAAACCAGAGGGGAAGTTTACAATCCACTCATACCACTCATATCACAAGTCTTGTCACTATCATAGTGGATGCCACACACCCTGAAACCACATCCATTTTATTAACTATGACTAATGTTCATTACGTTATCTTAAAGCTTCTCTAATTAAATTGCATAACCTGTCCTTCTTCTGGTCCTTAGCATTCACCATGTTAGAGAACCCCCACATCAGGTTATCTTTACTTCTCCCCACTGTCCATCAGGACCTCCAATTAGGTTCTTAGTAAAGTTAAGGCAACCACACTGTCGTCATAGAGATATATTGACAGCATAATTGAATTACATGTCAGATTGGTGCAGCCCCATGGACAATATGCTAATTTATTCCAAAAGCATGAAAGAACAAGTCCGTTTCTGTCACCTCTTAGATTTCTAGCTAAGCATCAAAGCTGAAAAATGCCTAAGGAAGCTGAGGAGGCATTTCAGGCACTGAAGGTAAGACTCACTGCCAACACATCTACTGAAATAAACTGATTGTGGTGGAGGTTGACATGTCAAAGATAAGAGTAGGTACAGTCATGGCCCAATGACAGGTAAAACACCCTGAAGTCTTCCCAAGTTCAAACAAACTCTCCTGTACCAAGAGAAATTATGATGCTGAAAATTGATAGTTGTTTGCATCGAAACTGGCCTTGGAGAAATGACTGAAACAACCTTTTCTGGTCCTAAATGTCTACAATAACTTTAGGTATATTAACATGGTCTGTCAATCATGCTGACCTCTTTCTTCTCTCACTTCAATTTTCATGTAATGTATTGCCCTGCTTGTACGAATACCAGAGCTGAAACTCTGTCTTGGTTAGGTGAAAATGAGACTATGACCAGAAGGTTGAGAACATCTTTTCCCATCTTCACTGCACCCATACTCTGGGAAATAGATGAGGCCATGCAATAAGGCCAGACCTTTGACCCAAATCCTCCTGACTATTCACCTCACCTAACCTTTGTCCTGCAGAGAAAGTTGTGAGACACAGCTCTCCATCAGGATATATATAATCCTGCTCAGTGGGTGCCATGACCATTACACAGCACACTCCAGGAGATAAACAGCTCTCTCTTTTTGGCCTGACACATTCTTACTGATTTTCCTGAATCTGAGAGCTATAAGACACTGTTAATAGTGGTAATGACTCAAAGGAATGATGTATCCTCCTCTTTCAGGAAGTTTCCAATGTCTTCCAGACAAGAGTACACCAGGAACTTGGGGAGGCTCCTTCTAAGCTACTAGCAGGACTAGCTTCTCCACTGGGCAAATGGATTTGGACTGAATATGCCCAAAACTCTGCCATGCATATACTGAACTGACCCAGTTTCAGTGTGTGTTGGATTACATACACTGAACCACTGGGCAAGCATCTTGCAATGGAGAATTTGTTTTCCAAACAAAGAAAACTGACTGTTTGTGCAGATGGGCACTGGTATACCTGCCTGGTGACTTGTCTATTCTGGCAGTTCACAAGGAACATCTACCTAAACCTCCCTTCTCTGATGCTGTGCCCTATGTGTGTGACTTGACCAGAACAAGTGCAGAACTTAAAACGTATTTTAATTTAGGAAGCACAATGCCACTCATAGTCAACAATAATATACAAAGTGGTGGACAAAGGCAGAGATAAAAAAAAAAAACAGTCCAGGTCAAATACACCAAGTCAATCCACACCAGGCAAATAAAACAAAGGGGCAAAGCAAGAGGCAAAAACCCCCCCAGAGAGACAAACAGAGTCTATAGAATAACCGTGCCATATACTTTTTAGAAATAGTTGGAAATACTTCGCAAAGAAGTTAAATTTGGGTGGAGGTATATAGGGCTCTGTGACAATGAAGGGCAAATCTATCCAGTCATCTATAAGTTTTTAAATTCCTCCGTACTTACCAAATTTCATTTTCATTTATTCATTAAATTTCATTCTTCATGCAGGTAATTCCTGGTTTCTTGGCAGAGATGACTACCTCACAGACGTCCCCTCCACTGTTGGGGTTAAGGCATCTATGCATACACAGTGCGTTGTGTTCTGGACTCCAGGGGTTGCCCCTTGTTAATCTAGGGGTACAGTCTTCAGGAGTGATGACTGGTTCAGTTTAAAGTTTTCTGACTATCTCACCCCACATCTCAGGGGATGACCCCACAGAGAGGGTACTCAAGGGCAAGAGCCCCTCCACGGAAGGGGAGTTCTGTCACACTCCCATCCTCAACTTTTTACTCTTCAGTGCTCTCTGTCACCATAATGCTTATCACTAGCTCTGCACTAGTGTGTTACACCTGTTCCTCGTTTCACTCTCCCCTTTAAGGACTCCTTCTTTCTATTAATCTTAACAGTTTCTGCTTCAATGCTGTGTTCACTATTTTCACTGTTTTCATGGCATTGTGCGCCTTGTTATTCCGTCTTTGTTTCCATGGTGTTATTTACTATTTGATTTTGTATAGTTTCTTAGCGCTGTCCTTGTCTTGTGTTTGCGAAACTCTACCCATTACTGCTTTTACCTGTGTTTTGTTTTCCTCTAATCTACCTGTTTATTTAAACCTCTTGTTCTGCTATCCTGATTTTCAATGCATCATATTTGTTTATGAAGATCTGTTGTGTCTGCTTAACATCCATAGAAACTCTGTTAATCTCATTTGTTTGATCTCGCCTGTTTCAGTTTCTGTTTTGTTTTGATTTTGCCCTGTTTACATTGTAATATTTTGTTTGTTTTGCTCCTTTCTAATAAATTTGACTTACGATTGCATCATACTGTGTTTCTCATGTCCAATATGCCAGAGCTTTAGTTGCAACTGCATACAATCCCATTCTTGTGTAATAAACATGCTAAACATTGACGAAAAAGAGACTTTGCAATGACAGACAAGGTAATAAAGAATGGTAACTTGAATAACAAATGCAAAAAGCCTGAAGCTGAGGGTCTCATCAGTTCCACAAATTTGCTTTGCACATACTAGGATACAGACTCGAGAGATTCTGGCTATTAAAGTCAGAGCAGAGTGCTGGAGTCCCTTATTGTAAGAGTTTATGAAACATCACCCCAAGCTGCAGCTTCAGGAGCAGAAATCAGAAGTGATGCAAAGAGATCAAAGAAGCCCTTGATTCATGACAACAACTGGGAAGAGAGTTCTATCAACCCAGAGGTCCTTAAGGCTAAGCAGCTCCCAGAATACACAGAGTCCACATGGATTATGTTTACATGATGTTTAATAATCTGTTAATAATCCAACTACAGATCAACTGGAATAAACATTTGCTGTGCCTGCTGTGTAGATGACAGGTGTTTTAAGAAATTTTAAAATGACAAGGAAGTCTCATACATAATATGCTGACAAGACTCAGTGGAGCTTTTTTTCTTTAGTAAATAATAATAATAATAATAATAATCATCATCATCATCCGTATAGTCTAAACACATGTAAATGTGAGAAAATGAGATGGACTAAAATTCTAGTTCTTGCCTTTAATTAATACATTTGCTGAGTTTGCCATAGTTAAGAGCACAAGTAAGCTGACTGATGCATACTGACAGCACCTAGAGTCAGTCTGATTCCTCACATGGTAGAAGCTGCTTGAATTC
The DNA here is from genome assembly GCA_028565775.1 of Sternarchorhynchus goeldii. Classification (NCBI taxonomy): domain Eukaryota; kingdom Metazoa; phylum Chordata; class Actinopteri; order Gymnotiformes; family Apteronotidae; genus Sternarchorhynchus; species Sternarchorhynchus goeldii. The sequence continues at coordinate 5,509,077 of JAOXYF010000016.1, forward strand.
ACTCAGTCAGCCAGTTACTTAAAACATATCCCTGCATCCCTGCCATTTAATGATGGAGTACTATTCAGTGCTGACATTTTAAATGAACAAGTTTTAAATGGAGGAGTTTGTCTGAGTAGGACTATCTGTATTTGAATTAGCCTTAATTTAACCTGTTTTCAACTCTTTCACTCTTCACTCTTTTTTTCATCATGGTCATGGAGATAAGTGAAGGACAAACTATACAGTATATTCTCAGGAAGACATCAGTCTCCGTGTTTAATTTTTTTGAAAATAATAAAATATATAAATATATTTTTTGTATTGTGATACACTGCATGGAATGCTTTTGCAATGTGATTTCATCACCTGGGGTGATGGGTTTTACCATGTCCTGACTTGGTTGACTTGACAATCCATTTTTCACACTCTGCATTTAACATCATGCCCTAAGAGATAAGAAAGTTACGCTAGGGTTAGGGCAGATTTTACGTGCCAGGTTAACATCTCTGGAAAATAAGTTGTGCAGAATACGCATGATGTACAGTTAGACATCAAAAGCACAAGAGTATGAGAAATACCATGGAAACAGTTGCTTACAATAACTGTTAGTAATATGCTCCAAAAAATGAGGTTGTGTGCAAAGTAGATATTGTAACATGGATGGTGAAAAACAATCAAAATATGCCATTTCTGCCCAGTGAAAATTTTTTTTTTAATCAAAAGTGCAAACAACAGGAGAGGACAATTTAAGACAAGACATATGACAAATACAATAACACAACCCAATCTCAATTCAGGTAATAAAGAGACTATCTGAAGTACACACATACATATAATTTACCTATTTAAAATGATAACACATTTAATAATGCTATGGAGAGGTGCACAGCATCCCAGGAGTCCTTGTTCTGCTCCTCTCTGCTCTCCCATTGTCCCACTCCCAGCGTCCAGTAAATCCCACATAGACCATCCACTGTCCTTGTCACTGATGTCTATGTCCACAAAGAATATGCAGCTTAAGTAGCATTAGCAAGAAGCCAAGCCCAGGAAGCTCTGAGGTCTCTCTGACTCTGCTCAGGATGTGACCCAGGAAGCTCACATGCTGCTGAAGGTTGCACGTCTTTTCTTGCAGATGGAGGTTTGCTGACTTGCTAGCTGGAACACCTGTTCCAAGCTGGCAAGTGTGTTGTCAAAGCTAGGTGAGGTGGACCAGTACATCGCTTAGATAATAAGGAACTAATCCGTGGGGACACTGGGGAGCTCCATCAAATGCTCAGGATGTGGCCAGTACATTACACAATCTGAAAGCCATAAGTTTGAATTGCCAGAGTCTGGAAACTAGCATGAATGCAGTCTTCGAACTCTGTCTAGAGCAAGTGCCACCTGTCAATGTCCGCACCACAGAGCACACAAACTGAAACATGCAGAGCTGATGGAACGCGTCATTGATGCATGGGTGTGGATATTAGTCGGGCTTAGTAACAGTGTTGAGCTGTTGACAGTCCGCACAAAAATGCCAGCTGTTATCCTTTCTCTTCACCAGGACCATTGGGGGCGTTTGTCAGTTTAGCAATTCCTGCAGCTGCAATCTCCTTTGATTTTGCCTCTGCAGTTTTTCTTTTAGCCAAGGGGAAAGAGAGGAAAGAGCCAGTGGGAAAGTATCTTAATTTGAGCAGCATTTCTGGTGTTAATACCATTATGCATTGAGCTGGTCCATTTACAGTCTGTCTCTGTGGCCTTAAAGATGTTTCTACAACAACACAGAAGCTCCACAGTCACTGTTTCCACTTTTCCGTTAAGCCCGATCTGCTCTGCTGCCTCAGGTTCACACACCGCCTCCAGTCGCACAAACCTGCTCTGTACTCACTGCTGGTGCCCTCTGTGCATTCTGCTTCCTCTGTCACTGACGCTAACAACTGAGGCCGCTTGTGTCTGCTGGCCACGGCCTTCAGGGATTTGCCAGTCAGCGCTGGGGCTGCACACCGAGCTCCTCCAGCACTGCCGGCTTTGCAGTGCCATGGTGCTTCCGACCCAACAGTATCCCCCTTCCCCCGGAGTTTCGGCAGCCAACTCTGACACTGTAAGTTTAGCTCCTCCACAGCTGCTGGTTACTCCCTCAGAAAACCAAGGTTATGCTGCCAGAGTGCTCCGAATCTCTGCTCCGCTACAAACAGCTTCTTCTTTAAACCCTGTGTTTCCTTCCGGAGGTCTTCCTGCACTGCCAGAATAGTAGTTGTTCCATCACCATAAACTTGGGAGCCGTTCGGTGGGTCGCTGCTTCCTTCAGTTTCCGTTCTGCGTGGCACTATGCTGGGTGGCACTGTGCTCGGTGGCACTATGCTGGGTGGCACTATGCTGCTTGCCATGGTATCTTCGTGCTGAGGATGATTTCGGCCCTCTCTGGCTTCGCAGCAGGTGCTCGGAGGTTGGCTGCCTGGTTGCACGTGTATCTCACTCTGTACCATCTCCTTCGGCGTCTTCCATAAACGCGCACTTTGCTCTCAGATGGCTGGTCCCATCTTTGAGGGGGCAGGTGTCGTCCTTGATGTCCCCTTCCTCTGGGCTCTGTCTTCTTCACCATCTGCCTTCGAGTTCACTGGTGCGTCACTTAATGCTTTCAAACTTCGGGGCAGCATTCCACTTCTGACACTAGCTTAGCATCAGTGGAGAAGAAGAGTCAGAAAACTCATTTCTTCCCAATGAAAATGCTCTTTTATCTAACAGCGCAAACAACAACAGGAAAATGACTTTGGGGGAAAATGGGTGAAACAGGCAATGAATAATTTATAAGTGGCACCAGGACACATCGATTTGCTAAAACTACTAACCAGCAACATTTATTGTATTTTTAGTTTTATTCAGTTTTACTTGTCCAGCAACTGCAGATGGAAATAAGCTTATTAGTTAATTCTGATACAAAGTATCGTTTGTCTTTTGAGATTACTGCATTGGTTCCTGAATAATAATAATAATAACAACAACAATAATAATAATAATAATAATAATAATAATATTAATAATAATAATAACTGAAAACTATTTCCTCCTTAATCTTAGTAGCCCATATTTTGGTTGAGTGTTCTTTGGGGGAAATGTTTGGAGGATTTAGGCTACTGTACTAGAACCACCTTCTGAGCGAGCTGAGACTACAAGTGGCTTTAATTTAACAGTATGTGTAAGAGACTTCGCTGTCCAGAAAAGTGACACTAATGCTTGGATTCTTGCATGGCTCGCTGCGTGCGCGCTCGGATTTTTCAAAAGCGCGAAGTGCGTCTCATCAAAGTGACTTTTAGTAAACTGATGAAGCCGTTTAAAAAGTCCCATTCTTTCCCATACTCCACGTGTTTGTCTATTTTTTTCTGTTTCCCTTCTGTGTTAGTGGTCAAGCGATTACAGTATTTTTTCTCGACGAAACGGCCGGTCTGTGGCATGACATGTCACGAAAGCTGAGATGTCACTCCTTTGTAAGCGCAACAGAACGTCCTAGCACGGTGCCCGAGTCTTGTCACCAGCTTCCCTATCAAAAATCCAAGCAGCATTAATAACATCACTGTTTATAAATGTATCTATTCTCTGAGAAGAAAATAGCGAAGTAACGAAGGCATGCTAGTCGCATAACTCGGCGCTCGCGCTCTGCTTTCATTCTCCACTCCGCGTGGTATCCCCCTCTTCGCGTTGGTTTCGCTCACTCGCTCTTTGGCGTCGCGAGGGTAGTACGCTGGAGCACGAGGTCACCCCTGACGTTTTACTGGACTTTTCTCGCTGCAGGAGTTCAAGCTGGCTCTGTTTGCACGAGAACGACAACATCAAAGGAAGAAACAGCTATAATATATGCTACAGCATTGCTGGAATAAAAAAATTCGCAGAGGAAGGTTAACAATTCCTCTCGCAAGTAGACCGACGGGCTCCCATCTGAAGTACCCTACCGGGATGCTCTGCACTTGTAACATGATATGAATAGGTGTACTTGTTATTTTGGGGGTTACCGTACATAGGGGTTTTATTTGTATACTTTTGCCACACTATCTGAACGTGTTGTTTAACACAAGGAGAGGGGGAGAAAATTAAAAACGCTCGGACGTCAAGGTATTTTTCTGAAAATGAGAGGTCTGACGGTGGTTTCATCGCACTTGTACTATTTGTTTTTCCTCTTCATGTGGATTATACAAAGCACGACGGTGGTTGACGTGTCTGGGTCGCATCAAGGCATTCCTGTGTCAGTGTAAGTAGCCTAACTTTGCTTCCCTTATTGTTCGATCGTTGTCCGTTATATTCAGCATTTGACAGGGCTTGTACATAAAGCTGTATGTTGTCCCCAGTGAAACTCCAGAAAGTCAAACATTACAGACAATCTGCAAAGTCTAACCTAAATGTCAACCGAGTGTTATAAAGGTATTCGCGTCTCGCATTTGTGCGATTTTGTGAGTTTTGGAATAAATAACTTTTTGCGCGCATACTGAGGTAGACGAAAGGTTGCGTTTGTGTTTAAGATAACTTAAAACGACAAAGGAAAATATTAAATCGTGTAAAATTCTGAATTATATGAGCGTGGCTAAAAATCTGACTGTTGGATTCTATAATTTCCTGCAAAGAATGGGTTTACGACACAGGTCACTTCTATCATGTCCTGACATGTGACCAATAGCAAGCCAGTAATATGGTGCTTACAAGCAAAACACAAAAGAAGTCACCGCTTGTAAATCTGGGTTACAGATTTATACAAATTTTGTAATGTAGATTCGTCCTGGTATAACCACATATTTTACCATTATCCATTAAGCTTGTGTTTATTTGCAGCTTTAATCGGCTTTTGACGCGCCTCTCTCTCTCTCTCTCTCTCTCTCTCTCTCTCTCTCTCTCTAGTGTGAAGCTGTGGGCTTCAGCATTTGGGGGAGAGATGAAGTCTATTGCAGCTAAGTACTCTGGATCGCAGCTTCTGCAGAAGGTGAACTTAGAACTGAGCTATACTTTCACAAAGTATATGTTAATTACTGGGTAAATTTTACTACATAAAAGAAAATTATACAATTAATTTCATCTTAAAAATGCAGTCAAACTATACGAGCTGGGTGAGGCTGCCATAGAAAATGCCACAGCAGCCCTGTTACGCTTGCAGAAAATTTAGCAAAGCATATGAAATTCCAATGAGGGGCACTGGGTTAATTGTGCAGAGAAAAATAAGTAGAGATTTCTTTCCCTGGAATGTGCATCTGTCTTCATCAAAGTGAACAAAAAATGCATGCTGTATGTGTGTACTCACATACACTCTTTATGCACACACACACACACACACACACACTTAAGTATGCTTTGTCTTGTCACATACTTAACTCACCTAATCTTTGGATGTGCAAACACACACGCACACACACACACACACACACACTCACACACACACACACACACACACACACACACATACACACACACACACACACACACACATACAAGTTCCCAGTCCAACATTGCTTCTTGCTGCCAGGGTAGCATTCTTCAAAACTGCCTGTCACAGGACGCAGGTGAAAAGAAACAAGGTCAGGGAAAATCTGTGTGGATGCACTCTGCACGCATTGTGACTAAGTGAAATTGGAGAAGGCATTCAGCTGCAGTGAGCTCACATTATTGTGTCCATGGGCACATGATGTGCACTTATGATGTGCGTTTCAAGTGACTCTTGCTTGTGGGGTGTTCTTGGTGCCATATTTGGGAGCCGCCATTAGCCCAACAGTGGTTACTACCATCCAGCTTTATTGTGACTGACAGCAGAGATACATGGGGTCTCCTGATAGTCTCCTGTATGTCTCTGTCTCAGTAGGTGCATATGGGTGTGTGTGCATGTGCGTCTGTTGTCTGTGTGTGTGTGTGTGTGTGTGCGCGCGATTTATGCAGGTTTAACTCAATTACCTGGGGGATAGATTTGATTTTAATGGCTCAAAAATGAAAGAGAATAAATGAATGAAGAGAGAACTTTTAGGTTGGATGAGGCTTTCGTATGGAGAAGCAGTAGCAGAAAGAACTGAGGAGATGTCTAGACTGAGGAGATGTCTAGACTGAGGAGATATCTAGACTGAGGAGATATCTAGACTGAAGAGATATCTAGACTGAGGAGATATCTAGACTGTTGTGAACATATAGGAATATGAGCAGATGTGTATATAGGAGGCAGGCCTGAATGATTTAATGACTGAATGCAAAAGTCAGGAAAATGGACTACAGGGCGACAGGGATGGAGAAGCAGCAACGAGGAGATCATGACCAAGGGAGGGGTGTGAGTTTGCTCCTGAGGTAGAAGGCGGATGGTAGCTGTGTCTCTTTGATCATCACTGGTACCTCAGCAAACATGCTGAGTATGCTGAGGAACACTGGCATCACTTAGCAACGGTGGGTAGAAGGAGCTTCAGCTGAACTTGACTTTGGTACAGTTAGGTACCATTTCATAGACCCAAACTACATTTTACTGTGTATTCTCTTCGCATGTTTGGATTTTGTATTTGTATTTTGGGTTATTTATTTGTATTTGTAGTTTTTAGGTTAAAAAAGTTTTGACATCAGTGGTTTGATTTGTGCTTTCAAACCTGGGGTCTCTTTCTCTCTCTCTCTCTTTCTCTCTCTCACTCTCCCTCTCCACACGCCTACTCTCCCTCCGATAACACTTAAGCCCGAGACTGCAGCCACCCGCCGGGTGCCTCTCCTTTGCTCCTGGTTCGCTCCTCTCCCTCACCCAGGCTGGTCGGCCCCTCCTCGGCCAGGTGCAGGTGCTCGTGCATCAAGCTTTACTGTGCTTTATTGTATCCCTCGCTCTGAGCTCTGCTGGGTTGCTCCTCAGATTCTAGAGCACCATTTAACTCTTCCTCTCCAGCCGGGTGCGGCAGTGCCGGCCGTGAAGCTGTGTGGGAGCAGCGGTCTGTCAAGACTGGCTGCTTCCTTGCTCTAGTTTCATACTAATTTGCTCCCACTGTATGTAAATCACATGGAGTATGGATCATCCCCTCTTTTATGTACTGAATCAAGAATGAGACTTGTAGAAATTAATAATACAAACAAAAAAATTTTAAAAATTGGATTTTTTTGCACAATTCATGACTGTATTATGCTGTATAATATGTTTATTAAAGTAGATGTGGTTTTATAATTTGCTAAATATAGAGAACTATGATTATTATTCCACATTCATTTCCATCCATTTGTAAGTCCATTTATTGTACATTATTATGCATGCAACTGATGTGGGTTTCAGAAATAAAGTGTCTTAGCTTTTGTTGACTTTTTTATTAACTTTGATTTATGCCAATTTTGAAAGTAGAGATGCGAACAATCCATTTTGAACACACAAGGTTGAATTTAATCACTAGATTAATATTTCTCATACATATTCATTAGTGAAGTATAAACTCCTGCTTCTATTGCTAATTCAATCACCAGTGTAAAAGCAGATTCTAAAATGGCAGAGTATTGTAATTTGGCCACACAGTAAGATAGAAATGAACACCCAAAAGTGTGGTCTTATATAATATGTGTGCATAATAACATATTTACACTGTTGGTAATTACAGAAAACTGATTAGTGCAGAGACCATAAACAAAAATTAAAAATAGTATAAACTAAACACAGTGCAGCTGAGAGTGAATCTGGCTCTAGAGCATTAGTAGTGTTTGAATCTCACCGCTGTGCTAAATTGCTAGCAGTCAGGGAGCTGTCTGATGGTGAAGTAGAGATTAGCATACATGAGTGTCTTTGAATTAGCCATTAGTCGAATCTCCCAGGCTTTGCTCTTCCCACTGCTGGCAAATGGACTGACTGCCCAGCCTCTCCCTTTACCTCAGCGAGAAAATCCGGTCTGAACCAGATCACTGATTCTTTGAAGCGCTGTCGTTTGTTTTACATCATGTAATTTTTGCTAGTTTTCCTTATGTAGAGACTGTGTGAGTTGGCAAGTGATTGTTTATAACCCTTTCTTATACATCAGGTTTGTTGTGATGTGTAATAACATATGTTTAACCTGACGTGTACTGCATTTGAAGGGAGCTGTTAATTCATACAATTAACTCACAGGAGCTGCACACAGCAGGGGGTCTCAATGTAAAAGGATATTGGAAGGCCTGCTGGAGGTAGTTCTGATTTCCAATAGCGCCCTATAATCTCAAGAGTACAGGTGAAAGTTTGGGCTTCTGTGTTTTTGTGTGATTCTTTGGTAATTAGGTCAGTTTTTGTTGTCAAGCCTTAAGGAAAACCTCTGTTCTGTAGTTTCTGTATACAGATACTAATGCTGAACCTATCATGCTAGTGAGAAAAACCTATAGCACCAGGCATTCTGTGGCAGAACTGAATTCCAGTTGCTGCAGACTGAATTACTTTTTCATGTAATGACATCGGGAGAGTCGGGATGCCAGAAGTGAAATATGGTAATGCTAGTGACAATTGATAACATGACAGTGACATAACACTGGAAAGGTCTCCCATTCAGCAAGAATAGAAAAAACGAAGTACTGTGTGCCTAAAGAAGAATTTTCATACAGATTAAAATGCAAGAACCATCCATTGATGAATCTCAAAACATGATTCGACAGACACATCAGAGCTCTGCATTCAGTCCACAAATCAAATATTGCTTTTTTAAAAAACATAATAAACTTCCATTTCATTTCTGTATATAAGAGGTTTGTAGAAAAATAGAGGTAAACTGTCTTAGCTATAGCATGAGACAGCTAATTTCGGATAAATTATCATTAACACATTATAAAAAGTTATTTCTTAACATGCTGACTAGTGAGCAAGATGATATGTACTTCTAAAGGTTGAAGTTATGCATGCATAGCAGTCAAAGGTAATCAGCGAAAGGTGCTGCTACCAAAACATCATTAAAACCCAGATTACACAGCATGGATGTTCTTAATATGTTTCTCTGTTCATGACCTTTCCCGACCATCCTAAAAATCCAGACTGCGTTTATCAACGCATTGCGGAAAATTCTTTTGTGATGGTTTTTGATAACGTGTGTTGTTAGCGGTGTAGTTTTTGATAGCGTGTGTTGGTAGCGGTGTTGTTTTTGATAGCGTGTGTTGGTAGCGGTGTTGTTTTTGATAACGTGTGTTGGTAGCGGTGTTGTTTTGACTGATAAAGGAAAGATAAGACGAGGAGTCATAGAGTACAGCAAGATGCAGTCATTTTGGACTCACATTTCTTAATTTTTTAACAGGATAGTAATGTTATGATCAATGGTAGAACAACGTTTATAGAGATTATCTAGCATCTGGTGAAGTACTTTGGTTTGTTTGTACTGGAATGACTTTCTCTCAAGGATTAATAAGACTTACCTACAGACTAAACAGAGAAAAAGATGAGAAAAATGAATACTGATATATTTTCTTTCTTTAAAAGATGTTACCTCACTTTCTCTTTCTGTCTCTCACCCCCCCCACCCCACCCTCTCCCTCTCCTTTCCCTCTCTCTCTCTATTAACTTTATAAAGAAAGGAAATGGGGCCTCTCGATATCTCTGGTATCTGTTGCCACAGCAAAGACACAAACTAAATGCAGGTCATTGCATACCATCTGTGAGCCACAACCTGTGGAGAAATGGTATTGCGCTGATCCAGGATCTGACTGCCTTCATAATGTTCTGGTAAAAGACATTATTTGAAAGATTGCTGGTCTTAGATCAGATCTAAAGGGTTATAATGATAGCTTGGAGGCAAATTCTGAATTCTGGGTTTGAAAATCCTGAAAATCCCTCAAAGTTATCAGCGTTGTATGCATATTTGTTTCGGGGCATGTCATTTGAACTCAAGCAAATTGTTTGTATTGGAGCTTTAGAACATTGTTTGCTTGGTGTGTTTGTTTTAGCTCCTGGTTTAGCCCAGTTTGCATTACTCTGTAATGACTTTATAGGGGCCATTTCTCCACTGTGATTACACTCTAAAACTGAACCATTTGTGTAGATTCAATATATCACACTGGTCTCGTTTTCTTAGTTTTCTGCTGTGCTATTTTCTGCTCATTTATCCATGTAGTTAATGAGCACTTCCTTATAGTAAATGTAATTTAAATAATGAGGCTGGCATTTAAAATGTTAACTCTTAACTCTCTTTCATCCCTCTTTAGGTCGTCCTCTTTCACTCTTTCCACTATTTCTGTTTTTTTCTTCACTTCCTGTGTCCTTTTCTGACCCGTACCGTCTGACGGTCTCTTTCTGGCCGGTTTGTCCCCGTAGCAGATGCTTACATCGGCACCCCCCCTCGCTTCTGTCCTCCTGAGCCCATGCTGTACTGGTCGCAGGGTTCCCCTGTACATACATCTTCTTAGCAGGGTATAAGCCCTCCTACCTAGCGCTGGCTGTCCTGGCCCATCCCGTCTGAAACACAAACAGCACAGCACCAGAAGTCTCTCACATTTCAAGGTTAAGTCATTCTAGGGGACGAGGGGGCACAGCGGGTGTCATGTGAGTGGGTGTGTTTTCGTGTGCGGGGTGTGTGCGTATGAATCAGAGCAGAAACAAGAGACAGCCTGATCAATAAACTTCCACTTTAAGCCTGTTATGCAAATATCTGTTGTAGCAGGTGAAGCTTTCAGAACAAATTCTTCCATGCAAAAAAGCCCCACAGATGCATTCCAGAACAATACGGCTGAATATGCGATAACAGCAGTTTGCTGTAATTTGCACCTTTTAAGATTTGACTGCAGATTCTTCCTGCATGGTGTTGGCCTTAGTGTGTTTGATTTTCCAGCTATATTGGTTCATTCATGTGACAAATCATGTCTTCCTCCTCCAAACACACAACAATTTTTTAGAAAAGGAATTTCTACAAATGACATGGTTCATCGAATTAGACAGAAGGTACTCACTAGTGTTGTTGGTAATCCAGAGTAAATAACTTCAGATAATACTCAGAAGTGTTGTTGGTAATCCAGAGTAAATAACTTCAGATAATACTCAGTAGTGTTGTTGGTAATCCAGAGTAAATAACTTCAGATAATACTCAGTAGTGTTATGGGTAATCCAGAGTAAATAATTTCAGATAATACTAACGGTGGATGAAAGCCACTGTAGCATACTGCCCCCTTGATAATGTTAGTTAACATGCTAGCAAGAGTGTGACAAATGATCCCATGCATGACCAAGATCCATTTAAGAATGCCATGTTACTGACAATTAAAAACTATGCTCAGTTTCCTGCTGAGTTAATAAATGCACCTCAAACAATACTGACATCAGTAAAAAGCTTTCAGCTCTAAACATAAAACAAACTGGGAGAGCAATTCAAAGCCGTTTCTCGGGACATTTGACAGCACAAATGGCATACGTGTGTGTGCGTGCATGGTGTGTGTGTGTGCATGGTGTGTGTGTGTGCACATGGTGTGTGTGTCTCTATCCAGGTGTGGGTCCAAGCTGCTTGAGCTCACATTAATGCTCTGGACATTAATCACACCTATAAGAGCAAGAGAACCCTGCTGAAGTGTAAGCTCACTGTTCGCCTCTGTTGTGCTTCTACGCACAGAACTTTAATTTCATGTATCATTGGGCCCAGCTTGTGGAAGGTGTCCGATGGCTTTGTGCTTTGTGTAATGTTACCGCATTTCATTCCATTTGTGAAGGCAATGGAATTCCGGTAAGTGTGATTTCATTTGATGTTTCATTGAGACATGATACTGATATGGAAATGTATATGGATGTAAGATGTAGTAAACACTTCCGATCACACACATACCTACATTTGCTCTCTTTCTCTCTCTTGCACACGTACACACAAACACACACACACACACACACACACACACACACACACCACTTTAAAAAGTAATTTTGTTGTAGTTTGTATTCTGGAGAATCTTTTTACGCTCCTATGGAGAGATTGCAGCATTCCAGCTGTATTCTGTTGCTGACTGTTATCCTGCTCCAAGCTCTTGGAGAAAGAGAGGGAGAGAGAAAGAGAGTGGGGTGGTGGTGGTGGAGGAGGTGGTGGAGGGTAACATGAGATGGAAGAGCATTTTGCAAACTCTTAGACACTCTGGTGGTGCACAGAAATGCTTGGCAAAAAGTAGAGATGAAGACCACTCTCCCTGGTATTCATCAGTTGCAAATGGCTGTCATTTAGCCTTTTCTACAGTCCTAGTTGGTAGATTTTAAATTCACTATACTATACTATTAGTTTAGAAGTTTCATTCTTATATGAAATGTGAAGATTATATGTGTAAATGAAGATACTGCATGTTAGCAACATTGAGTCTTGACACCTGATATTCCAAAGGTATACAGCTACTTCTTAAGGTGATGCTATAATGAATAACATTCCAGGATAGTGTACCTTCATACCTGCTACTTCCTGTTTCATCTTTCCTTTATTTCATTCTAATCTCAGTCTGTTTCTGAGCCTGCTGTGTGTGTGTGTGTGTGTGTGTGTGTGTTTGTGTGTGTGTAGTAGCAGTGAAATGAGAAAATTACAGCAGCACTTTACTAGACCAGATCTTACCAGTGTGATACTGCCAAAGGGCAAAGAGGAAGAGAAGGAACGGAAGTGAGAGAGAGAGAGAGAGAGGTAGAGAGAGAGAGAGAGTGAGAGAGAGAGTGAGTGAGTACTGTCGCTCTCTAAACTACTTCACTGCAGCTGCAGTTGGCAGATGCGTGTCAGAAGGTCTGCTTATACCGTAGATCATTGTCAGAGTTGCTATTATCGCAAAATCAGCTCAACACAGTGATACTCCAGCAGGACCTGTCAGCCAGTTTGGGCGTGCTGTGTGCTGCTGAGCTCAAGAAAGAAAGAGGAGTGAAGGGAGAGAGAGATAGAGAGAAAGACGAAAAAACCCCCAAAAAGATGAATACCCCCATCCTCGTCAGGTGAATTGCTGTTCTTTTGTCTGCTGCAGTTAAAGCAGGTGGCATCGCCAAGCCTTCTTCACCGTGGTGACGCCTTGGCAAATCGATTCCACTGCGCTGCCGTCATGGACCATTACCTACACTTCTTGCGCCTGCCTGGGAGGAATCCTCATTCTCATTCTCATTCTCATTCTCTGGCTTTTGCGCATCTCCGAGTGCAAGGAGGAATCCCTCTATAGGGATCCAAACTCGTCGATGGGCTTCAGTTCAAAATGCATTTCCTTATAGAGTATTAATACTGATATCCTTATACGTTTGTTGATGTGTCTTGTGTGCAGTGCAAGAATCAAGTATCCATTCTGTTTGATGTGGAGAACATAAAGATGTCTGTTTTTTTTTTTTAAACTCATTGATTAGCTCAGCTAGTGGTACACAGTTGACATTTAGTTTTTGGCTGTCAGTGTTGAATGTGGCAACATGGGCCTGCTTGGATTTCCCCTTATGTTAGGAGGCTTTTTTTTCTTACAACTGCACCCTTGTGCAATTTGTTGGAGTGTCAAAATGCAAGCTGAATATGGCAAAGAGCATAGAGTAAATTGGGTAGGTGTGGGAGAGAGAGAGAGAGAAAGCTCCCGTCTGAAATGTGCGGGTGTTTATATGTTAAGCTGCAGACTGTTTTACCCTGTGAAGCTCTGCCAGACAGAACGAATCCACCATAGAGCTGACGCTCTCAGACATGACAGGCGATTTAGAGCACCATCACGCCTCTCCTCAGGTGTGGAAACAGAAACACAGAGAGGGGGAGGGTAAGGATGAAATGAAAACTCTTTGCTTAGTGCCACAAACTGGATTAATTGTAGAAGGACTTTGTAGCAGCATGGAAGTTTATCACATTTTATGACCATTTCTAACTTTCCTAACTGGTACTTTAAAACCATCAAGCTGGTGTCCTATTACTGTGTATATAGTTATATTTATTTAAATTACTTTCATGAACTCAAACATTAAGGTATTTAATCTGTTTTATTAGTCAAAACCCCTACACAAAACACTGCATCATCTAGTTCAGTGCTGCCGTAATGACTTCTTTGGTGTACTAGGGAGGTCTACACCCTCTGTTCATGGAAATTGATCAGAAGAGGAACGTGATTATAATTTTAAAACCACCTGCCTGAAGACCTTCATGTAGGTCAGTTTATCCCAGCAAGAAATTACCTGATTGCATTTAACTTGGTGAAACCTTTGTTTGACACCTTTTCGTCATCATTTGTATAGGCCTGATCTTCATGATTCGTGTGAAGATTCATGTGATAAAAAAGGAATCGAACATAGACTGAACTTTGATTTTGAAACTTTGAAATTCCACATTGAAAGTTCATTATACCACATGAGTGAAGTAAACTTTAAACTGGCTGATTTATGGACTTTATTTATTTAATAAATTAAAATGCAGTTGTTTTTTCCTGTATGACTTTTAACTCATCAGAACAAAGCCCTACTTCCCCTGGCTTTTTTAAAAATAACTATAATGCTGAAAATGTGAAAGATGGTGCTTCTAGTCAGGTCATCCAACCGTTCTTACAGTTGCAGGAATAAGCTTCACTTCTCATCCTCCACATCACGCTCTCGCCACCCACTGCTAGGCACCCAGTGACGGAGCCTTTATTTTGGCGGTCGGCTGACAGGATCTTTCTGGCAATGCCAGCCGCGTTGTCAGGCGACCCCCCCTGCAAGCAAGCCGAGCTGCACTTCTGGGAGAAAACGGGGAGAAAACTGGGAGAAACCCCAGGCTAAAATGGAGAAGCCCCCACGGTCGGACGTACGTGTGTGGAGGGAGGCAGAGCAGGGGGGCGGCCGCGGCGTGTACCCCTCACGTGTACTTCTCACGTGTACCTCTCACGTGAGGCCTGTGCTGATTATGAACTGATTATGAAGTGGTTTATAGTTATTAGTTCAGATTCATTTCTGCCTTTGGGTGGGAGATTAAGTGAACCGTGTGCTTCCTGTCTCTCAGCACAGGGTGGCAGGCCTGAGACCATGTCTCTCTCTCTCTCTCTCTTTCTCTCATAGACATACACACACACACACACTCTTTCTCTCTCCCTTGCTCTGCGGTGTTAACTGCTGGTGATGATGAGTCTTTCCCTGAATGGTTCAAGCTCCATTATGCCAGCCACGGCTGGTTATTAGATTTAGCTTTGGGAAATTGAATAGCTGTCAGGATTGTTCCACCATGAAGGGAGATAAGCAGAAAGGAGGGGAGAGGAGTGAATGGGTCGGGGGAGAAGGGGGGGGGGGCAAAAGAGGAGGGGAGGATGGGATAGGAGTGCAAAGGGAGGAACAAGGAGGAGAGAAGGATAGAGACTAGAGCAGGGAAGATGACGGGAGTGAAGAGGAATGAAGCACACACACACACACACACACACACACACACACACACAAATATACATGCACACACAAACAAACACACACACACCCACACAAACACACACACACCCACACAAACACACACACACACACACACACACTCCTAGCTAATTGCAGCGGCCTGAGAGCACCGTGCTACGGCTCTTTTATGTCTGCTGTTGTTTCTGTCTCTTAGCGAAGTAAATGAATAGCAACAAAATTGCCATGTTTATGAAGATGAATGTAAAGCAATATACCAGTGAAACACTGCACCTTGTTACTTGACACTTGGCCCTGCATTAGCACTGTTTATGCACACAGACATTCACATGCTCATACCCTTCTATTTTTAGCTCAGCTCAATTTTTTTGTCTTGTATACAGGGCTTGCATTTCTGGGATGTCTGTAGATATGCCTGTGTGTGTGTGTGTGTGTGTATGTGTGTACCCCTGAACTTGAGTCAGGCAAAATGAGACACAGCCGTGATCAGAGGAAAATAGTAAAAGTAAACTTTATTGCCCCCATGATAGGTGCACAGCAAAGGAGTTGCCTAGGCAACAACTGTGTGTGTGTGTCACTCCACAATGGTTTGTACTTAGTGTGAGCCTTCCCCCTTTTGTTATGTAACCTCTTAGGATTATGTCTGTACCCTTCACACATACCATAATATATAAGTTCCT
Source organism: Sternarchorhynchus goeldii (assembly GCA_028565775.1). NCBI lineage: Eukaryota > Metazoa > Chordata > Actinopteri > Gymnotiformes > Apteronotidae > Sternarchorhynchus > Sternarchorhynchus goeldii. Next base: position 5,524,956 of record JAOXYF010000016.1, read on the forward strand.
GTACTGTTGTGTGCATCTGTGTATTCGCTAAGAAAGACTTGAATTCCCCTCATAGGGGAGATCTAATAAACAGTGAGTAGAGTGCACTACCATCAGGGCCTGTAGTGTTATTAACACTTTAATAAATTGGCAGTCAAGATTAATAAGATTAATTGGGGCACCACCCTGATTAGTAGGGAAATTTAGTAATTAGTAAAAATTTTAGTATTTTAGTTATTTCATTAATGATCATGTTAAGTCAGTCTCAACTTAAAAGTAGTAAGTTTGACGTGATTATTATTATTATTATTATTATTATTATTATTATTATTATTTTTCATCTACCTGCTTGAATCAGAAGTGTTGCAGCTGAGTGTGTTTACTGAGTAAAGGAAAGGAAAAATGCTTAAGGAAAACTGAGGAATATGTTCATAATGATCAGGAATATCGAATTCAATAATATCGAGTTATAGCAAAATAAACTTATCTAAATTAATCCAAGATTCATGGTGAACTGAGCATGGCTAAAACAAATAAAGAAAAACCAAAAAAAAAAACATTATTAAAGCAACCTGTGGGGAGAGCAAACTGGGACTTGAACATGTTAGTTAGCTGAAGTAACTTTACTAGAACCAACTGCTGATGTATAAAAGGTTCAGGCCTTATGTTTTGACAGCTTCATCCAGATGGGAACAGGCTGTGTGATTTCACAAACCTGCACACACCATGTAGGGACAATGGGCACTGAAAAGACCCAGCTGCTCCTGATGCATTACACTTGGTTCCCAAAGCTGAGAACTTAGCTGTGTTTGAGTGTCGGTCTTTCCAGAAGATAAGAAAGCAGGACTCTTGGTACCAGTTCTGCAGGCTGTTCTTGTTTTGGTGAAGATCCTGGAGCTGATTAAGGGCTGACCACACGGCAAAACGTCCATCTCCATCAGCACAAACAAAAAAAGGTTTTGCTCAATCAAAAATATAGGTCTGAAAAAGGATGCGAGAGAATTCAGACAAACATGCACAAAAACACAAAAAAAATATTTTGATACATTTTTATTTGCATAGTGAGATGTTATTGGCTGCACAAGCTTTGCTGGTTCTTCAAAAAAAAAAAAAAAACGTCTTTGTGTTTTCTCCTTGAACCTCCTTTGCACTTGCTCTGCTGTTAAAATGATCGATACTCATTTTTTTTTAACAGCTACGTGCCAAGAGAGGGGACCCAGAGTTCATACGTTTTAATTAAGGGGAGGGGGGGGGTTAATTTAAGACATCCTAGAGGTTCACTTCGGTAAAATGAAAACAAAATAATCATCAGTTTTTTTTTTTACAATTTAATACCTCATGGTCTGTGAGTGAAATTTATAAACCGTGTATCATTACTATGTAATATATGCAACCTAATTAAACAATTGCTTTAATTCCTTCCTACTTTTTTCAAACTACAAACTACTAGCTAATACCACTAGCTAATATCCTAGTTTGTTTATATACAATTCATACTAAACACAATTAGAAGTGATTAACAATTTTGTTTATGATACGCATGAGATAAGCAACATGTAATGAATTTAATTATGGTGAATAATGAAATAGTAATGAACAAGTAATGAAGATAATAAAGATACAATGGACAAATTACCAAAATAATTGCAGCAAATGCCACAAATTGAAGATAATGAGACATTTCTTTAGTGTATTACACCATGCCAGGTCACAGTCAACACCATATTAAACAGTTATTACATTGCAGAACTTACATCCTTGAAAAAGAAACATATTTCTCCTCATCCTTGTAGCACTATGGACCTATGACAGACAAACAGACTCCTCATACATATCGATAGCTCTTAGTTCAGGTGGAAGTGTTTGTTTGTCCTTGGAATGTGTGTGGAAAATGTTTTGTCATGGTAAATTAAGATTTACTGGAATTTAGGAACAGTGAGTTTAATTGGTCTGCAAAGTTGTGAAAGGCTGGATATCCACACATTCCCAGCTTGTGACTTTACAACCCCTAGGGCCAGTTTTAATCCTTTGATTAAAACTTGAATCTGCTAATGGTGGAACAGCTCAGACTTACTGACAGGGGTCCCTTTTCCTAACCGTAGGTAGGAGGTGAGAAACTCCACCTTACCAAAACTTTCCAAATTCTAAGATGTAATCTATCTTCCCTACAGGTCTTATCAGCTTGTCATGTGTATGAGAATCCGTTCTTCCCACTCTCTTGGTTTTATAAACCTCATTCATACCATAAAATTGCTTGTTTTTTTATAAGCCATAGTTGTGTGTTAGAAAACAGGAACTATAATTTGGTAAAACTGTTATGAGACTGAGTCCCTGAATGAGGGAGCGAGAGAGCATGAGGGAAAGACAGTAAGAGAAAAAGAGAGCGAGAGAAAGCGAGAAGTGAGGTAGACTCTGACATCCTGGGGGTGTGTCTCCTGCGGCTTGCTCTCAGGTTTATTTGCTGACACTGAAATGCATCATCCAGATAAGCCTGGAGCAGCCTCATGCCACTGAGCTCCCACACAACACTCATCATACGTGTGCAGTCTTCAGCAGGCGACCCTCATCATCGTGGATATGGTCACAGTCAGGCCCGATATGCCTGTCGAGATAAAAGAAAAACGTTCACACTGACACTTACCACCCCAGGCACCTCTCAGGGCAAGGCTGCTTGGGGGAGATGCCCCCCGCCCCCCAACCATCATTTCAACACTTCTTGTGTAAGCTATAGACAGATGTACTTTGCTGATGGCCAACAAGACGCTTTGTTGGCAATATGTAAGATAAATGAAATCAGGTGCTTCATCACAGATGTGATTCCTGAGTTAATTAAGCAATTAATTTACCGTCCTGCTTAATGTCGTATAAAAAAACATATGTTAAATTCGCCCAGATGCTTTAACAACAATAGAGCTACTGAAGAGCTCGCTAGCAGAGAGACCTGCACCGTGCCGACAGTGAAACAAAAACAAAGCAAACCCCCCCTTTCCTTCCCCCACCACCCCTCCACCATCTCCCCATCCCTCTTGGCCTTCAGCTAATGTGTGCTGGGTGCGACTGTACATTGTGAAGCTGGCATGGATGGTTGGCTAGCAGGATGACACGTGGGTCCATGAGGACCAGGCCCTTCCTCTGTCCCAGGACAGACAGAGAGAGTGGCTCTCTTCCATGACGGCTGCTCTCTCTCTCTCGGCTGCTTGATTGTGGCTCTCTCACTGATAAAACTCCTCTCTCCAGCGACTCGGGGGTCCCTCAAAAACCTTGCCTTTTTTCTTTTTTTGCAAGGAGATATGGGGTAATCTGGCAGTGTCCTTGTTAATGTATTCACACTCTGTGAGCGGAGCAATTTCTCTAAGCCAGGCTGAAGGGAAAAGGTTGTCGAGCTGGCTGTCGTTTGCGGTGATACCTGTACGAGCTGGCTGCTTGATTTCTGTGTTGTGTGGTCATTTAAATAATGCATTGAAAATGGCAGGTTTGGGTTCTTCACTTGCTGCTTCACGTGACAGACTCACTGAAGCTATATTATAATATAAGCTATATTTTTAGCATTATATTATCAAGCTTCGCAAAGAAGCTTCCCATTCTTTAGCAGTACTAACCTGTTCAACTTCCGTCTTCATGCAGCTTGAATATTACTAAACTCTCCTGTACTGATAAAACCGTATAAGATCAGTATAAAATCACTTGGTCCTGCTAAACACTAGACTAGTACCATCATGTTGCTCTTTTCTTCTATTTACTCCACAGCTGTGAGTATTTTTGAGCACATCTCAGAAAGCACATCCCACTCAGACACACATAACTACACAACCGGACAAAACACTGCCCCTTTTTCATTTGTGCCATTCCTTTGTTATCAGTTTTGGTCGGACTTTCAGTAAGCTTCTTTGATATGACCGTATTCGTTTACCGTACTCCCAAAGCTGTATTAAAACAACATGAACCTGTACAATACTAAGGAAATTACGAACTCTGTGTTAATTAAAATTAATGTGAAATTAACTGTCATTAGCATGAAAGAATGCTTGATGGCAAGATGAGAAAAGTAAAGAAGTGAAAAGAAATGAAAATACATTTGTGTGTGTGTGTGTGTGTGTGTGTGTGTGTGTGTGTTTTGTTTGGGTGGACTACCCGTGGTTGGTAATTTTTTTTCTCCTAATACGATGGGTAGTTTGACAGTATTTAGTGCATTTGGTCACATATTTTACATTCAGTCCGAAAGTGAAGCTCTATCTCTGCAGTGTCATTGAGACACTGTTAACTGGGCAGCATGATTTCTTATATCAGCTGTTTGGCTAGTCTTTGTTCATTAAGTAAGTGAGCAAGTTATGGTCTACTGTCATTTAGGGCAAAATAGCACTGCAATTTGCTTTGTGCATGTGCTTGTGTTCCAGGGGGTGATATAGCTTTGTTTTTGAAGTGTTGTAATTTGGTTTGATCTGATTGTTTGATCTGATTGTAACTGCGTTAGTGTTAGGTAATGAACTCAGTGTCAAGACCAGCTCTGGGATGAAGCTTTTCTCTCGGCTCATCTCTTGGCATCGCAGGGTTTTGTATTGGTCAGAGTGGGGTTCAACATTTTTCAATCTGGGCAATATTTAATAAAGTTTTTTTGAAAGCTTTATTACATTTTTGAGTGATAGTGGAAATTAGTCTAATTCAGCTCTACAGGAGATGCTCGTTTTCCTATAACTGGAAAATTTAAGCTAAGGGAATTCGCATTTGAATATGAATTTTATGTGTGATTGCATTGAATACATGCTTTTAGCTCATTGACTGATGGATTGAAGTTTACAGCTGAAGTAACCTTCAATACTAAGTAATTGTCGTCTGTACAAGCTTCTAAATTTTGTGTCCTTAATGTGAAACGTGATGTGTTTCCCTGAAGAAAATTATTGTTTTGGAATTTGTCAGTCTTTATTCTGTAGCATTGGCATGGATGAAGGATAAGTGTGTGCCATTTCTGGGAATAGATCTGTTATTCAACACGGAGAAGGTAACTTTTTTTCTGTGAAACTATTTTTCAAACATTTTTATATATATTCTGCAAATCATTCATTTGTTTTAGGTCAATTAGGGTGTGCAGGGTGTAAATGTGATTTGATTTGGTATCAAACCAATCTGACACTATGTCATAAACAACAACATTGTAGTTGGATTCTCAAAATAAATGCTGAAAAAGGTGAAATGGTGTATACACTAGATGTTAGTCAAATTCTGCTATGACCCTCGTTATTTGATTCACAGCAGGAGAGCAACATTAATTTGGAAGATGGTGTCCCCTCAGTACAACTGGAGTTGATGAGATTGAGGTCAATGGCTTCATTAATGGATTCATAATTTTACATAGCAAGACTCTGACGTGGCTTACAATGTGCTGATGAATTACTTTCCTTACATGTGTACAAGAACATTCAGGGAAGCACTGAGAACTGAGCATGTCCAAAGTTATCATAGGCTTCTGAGAGGTGGTGCCGTACTTACGGACTAAACTATTGAGAAGTGCTATGGTTACTTACTCGTAAAGAAAGTAACTGTTACTGTTACTGTTACTAAAGGCTCGGTGATGACAGAGTCTGGTAATGTAACTCTTGAGCAGTACCAGCTCTATAGAGTAACAATAATCTGAGCTTTGACTAGGGCCTGGCAGTGTTATGCTAATTACCTTGCGCTAAGGGAGAGTTTATTGATCACTTTTGATTAAGTTTGATACCAAGTATGTACCAGTCACGCAGTGTTACAGAGCTGCAGTGGAACGTGATTACAGTTTTAACTGGGAGAGCACTGGAATGTAGCCTGATGAAACAAAAAAATGTATTTTACGCAGATTGGCTCCAGATATATGATAACAGTTGCATAGATAAACCATCAATAATAACTAACCTATCTAATTTAATATGAGTTTAGTTCCTCTATTCAGGTGATTTCTCATTCAATATATTTGCTTGCATGCTAGACCATAACAGAAAGAACACATTATTTCACTCATGCACTAGCCAAGCCTGAATGAGCATCATTCAATAATTGACTGACTTGATGCCGTTTACTCTGTTCATTTGATCTCTGCACAGAGAAGCTAATAGAGAGGCAACTCACATGAGCTCTCTTCGCCACGTAAAATGGATCTTCATGTTGGTCGTCTCACAGAGGTGCAACGTTCACGGGAAAGTTGTTTGCTTGCAACATCTGCATTGTCTGCACTGCTGAGCATGAAAAACCCCCACATTTTTAGGACTTCGGAAGAGCTGGACAGAGTGGGAGAGAGGCTGTGATAGTGGGAGTGGGCGGGAGAGTGTGGACAGAGACGGCACATTTAGAAGATTGCTGCTTCTTCACTTCCTCTGTTATTACTGCCATCTTCTGAAGTTGGGCTACATGGCGCATGCTGGTAGAAACTTACAGAAGAGGGGGTGGCTAGATTAAGGCTGCTGGGGGCAGGGAAGAAAGGTGTGTGTGTGTGTGTGTGTGTGTGTGTGTGTGTGTGTGTGTGTGTGTAGACGAGGGAGTGTGATTCTGAGCAGACAACAGATAAGAAGTCAGAGGTTATTTTGTGATTACTGTACTCCATCGCACAGGGCTAGTGAAATGGTTGTGTGTATGTTTGTATGTGAGCGACTGTAGATTTTTGTTATTCAAGTTTTTATAAAAAATGTTTGTAAAGTGGATTTTATATTAACAGTATATAACATTACATAACTGATTTTAGAAATAATTGAAATCAGAATTTATAGCTATAAGCTAATTTAATCAGGCAAGAGGAGGATGCATGTGAATGTGACAGAGGGAGAAAGGCTATATGTTCCCTTTACTTTTTTCTGTGTGAACATAATAAACTCTAATGATAATTGATAATATAATTGCATCTCTCAGTGTTAGGAGGTCTGATTGTCTCCTTCTTAGTGTCTTCACCACAGTCAAAATATTTAAAAGATTCATTATATTACATTTTATTACAAAGATATTACAACATATGGTACTGCATTCAAATTGAACAATTATAAGTGATCAGGACAAAGGCACAAATTAATTTCATTGAGGTTTGAGGTTCGATTAGCCCAGATCAAACAGATAAACTCTAATCTAATTTTCTGAGGGGGCTGGATAGATTTGAAAATAGATGCTGAAAAGTAGAGTGAGGAATCACACCAGGGGTCTGTTTTGAAATGAGTATGCCCAATTTAAACTATCAGAGTCTCTGATGTTTCTTGTTCTTCATTGTGATGGTGGGCTTTGCCTCAGTGCTGAGGGAGGTACCAGGTAGGTCAGGACGAGAGCCATTCAGACTCCCTCTGATATTCACCAAATGGTCGTGTGAGTACTAAGGGAGCTCTGTCACATGTCACAAGAGCTCTGTCATTTACATTTACATTTAAGGCATTTGGCAGAGGCTCTTATCCAGAGCGACTTACAAAAGTGCTTTAAGTGCTCACACAATGTATCCTAGCCAGCAAGTAGGACAGAGTTCAGTTTGAACTAGAATACTGCTAAATACAGGAATCGGTGCTTATTCTACTATAAGCTATGTTAGGTGATAAGCGTAGTAACGAACAATAACAAATAAGTGCTAGAATTTACGTTACTTAGCATTAGTGTAAAGTTGAATAAGTGTAGGATTAATGGTCATTGAAATACGAGTCTTCAATCTGTGGTTTCACATGAAAAAATCAATTCCTGATTGGGCAGGACGTCTTTTTATTAAACTTCTGTACTTGTTTTTTTATTATGATTGCAGCGTTAACAACATTATAAAGTTGATGGTATCCCGCTTATACAATATTGATGAGTTCTGTTAGAGGCAGCTAGATAAGACAGATATCCTCTCATTCAAGAACGTTACAGGGACAGTGTTGGGTTTCAGCAGTGGTGGACCTTTTGAAAGCACCTAACATGCGTTCCTTCTGACCCTTTTTTCTGGTTGTATGCTTTCTTGCCATAAAATTTCTGAATGAACCAGCACTAATCATCATACAAATGCAGCATTAGTCAGTGATTTAGTCATTTGGCACGTCAGTCAAAGGCGTCTTCCCAGAGCAGGTGACTTGTGACGTACGTTATTAAATATATCTTGTAGAAGCCAAAGGGAGTTTTATAGATGGCAGTTTATATAGGAATTTACAGATTTATAGAGGTTTATAGATGCTTGACTGTGTTGCAGCTGTTCCACAAGTCTGTCGCTAATTAGCTTTTCACTAATTCCATAAGCCGAGAGCACAGTTTCAGTTAATATGTCAGTTCAGGGTTTATGTGCATCGGCGTGTTCCAAGCACACACCATCTCTGATTTCTGATGCTCTGTCTGAAATTCGGAACATTAGAAACAAAAACTGTTAAAAGCTAATTTACCTCACAATCACTGAAAGACCACTAGGAGGCCATTTTATTAATAGCACTGCAAAAAGTCCAGAATGGCAGAGGTAATTATACAGTTCATGTCCGATAAAACGTTTCAGGCAAACATTAGACCTTCCAGTATGTTTTTTTTATTATCTTATAACAAAGCAAGGTCCTTTTCCAGCTCACGGACTTTGATAGGCTAAGATGCAAATATCTGCACACAATCAATGGCTGCTGTTTCCCCTTAGGGAACCTGAAACATACAGGAACTGTGGCCCCATCTGAAGAGGAACTAGTGCCTTTAATGAAGGTTCTCAGAACGTTTTGGTTGAAACTGATTGAACAATCTCCCTGTAGATCTGCCTGCAGCACTGGTCTGAATGATCTGAATGTTCTCATCCCGAAGAATCGCAGTTATTGTGCCAGGGTCTGTATCGGTGGGTCACCCATAACCAGGAGAAAAGTGTCACGAGTGAGTTCTCAGCCACAGACTCTCATGCGGAGCAGGCGGCGAGGACAAGCGTGAAATTAATTGTTCCACTTCATCTGTGCGCGGTGTTGCTCTTTTTACAGAGTCATTTGGTGCCCTGCACACAGGAGGCTTGGGGAAAACGGACCAGTGTGTCAGTTCTGATGTGTGAGCAATGAGTTCTCTTCCCCTACAGACCACACTTCTCATGGGTGTCAGGATGGGGAGGTGAAGATGGTCATGCTCTGTAACCTCTGACCAACATGCGCACTTGACAAACATTTCACCATGCATCATGTTTCATTTGGTATATCCACACACACACACACACACACACACACACACACACTATAAACTCAGAAACTCACAGATAATGCAGGATGTGAAGTATTCTGTCTCAGAACACTGACATTACTACTCCCACCTCACTTTCTAAAAAGCTACAGTCTGCCTGCCCAGGTGTCTGTAGGCTTTGCTTCACTGGACTCTAAAAGTCAGTTCTTCTAATGATTAGTGCACTTATTATTTTAAACTTTTAAAGTTTTCCTGTCAACTTTGTGTCAGCGAGAGGATTCATGGCTTTTTAGGAATACACTGACTTATATTTACAGCTCTTGAAGTAAATTTGCTCACCATAGCAACAGTGTGTGACTATACTTGAAACTTATTAGATTCTGTGGGCTTGTATATTGTATACTTGCATTGCTTGTAATTAATACTTTTAGCAATCATTAGTGAGAAGTTGTTTTCCCTCAAATGGACATTTCAGTGCAAGTTCTACAGTATTTCGACCATATAGTGAGAAAAAAATCGTGAAACCTCTGTGTCATAATAATAAGAAAACAAGTCTTAAATTCCCAGTGTCTTGGGATGTTTATGAGTGTCACGATATGGTGTCCGGGAAAGCTGAAATAAACGAAGCCGGCTCCACCGTGCGTAACCGTTTATTTTCGGTTTGTAACAGAAGCACGAATCACAAATACGCTGGACACTCACCAACATCAGCGAACCATAGACCGACAAAGACCCAGTGACATGCACACGCTTATATACACTCACCCTAACGAGACACAGGTGATACGAGTAACACTGACGAACAGTCACGAATAACACCGACAAGCTTTCACGAACTCCGACGAACATTGACAAAATCAACACAGACATACCCTCACTCACACGACCCACACACACACACCCACACACAAACGCAACAGGGGAGGCGGCCACCGTGACAATGAGGCTCACACCTCAGAAGTAACTGCAAGAGATCCACTTACAGTCCACTTAAAAATGTCATCTATGAGAATAATGTACACTGTTACAAACTACAGGTCTTTATTTGCCGTGCACAGGTGTCTAAGCAATCACTGCTGTAATTCATCGTCAGTCACTTTCAGACTGCAGAGCTGTGTGTGGTTCTCGATGGCATATTAGCTGGAATGAGTAGCGAGTCATAGCAGGACAAGTTATTTTGGGCAATTCACAGTCGTTCTAGCAGTCCTTCTTCGAGTAGCCAGGGGACATAGAGAAGAAGCTGGAAAACACAGGAGTGATACGTAGCAGAGAAGCACAGAGAAAACACAGGTTTGAAGGGTGAGACTGGCGAGGAAAACAGACACAAAGCTATTGTCACATCTCTGCAGGAAGGCTGTTTTTTAACAGGGCATAATAACACCGAGATAACATTGTTTCTGTAGAAACAGTGAGGCTTTAGTCTTTCCGGAGGACAGTGAGACATGCTGGTGGATGGAATCTGTGGGTATAAATAACTGAGGAAAGATGAGGAGCAGGTGAGAGTAATTAGCAATCAGAAATGAGTAAACAGGAGATTGGGACCATGGAATTGCTTGTGGAGGAAACGTGACTGGTATCCTGGTCACATGCTGACCAGAGCATGACGTCAGTCTTATATTGGCAAGCTCATTACTGTCACCATAGTACAAAAGTACTGTATTTCACTGAATCTAATAGGCATCATGTATTGTTAAGTGGTCTGAATCACAAACATTAACTGTAAATATGAGATTGATAAATGTGTTACATTTAATAGTTTGCCTGCTGTAAAAATGTTTCCATTTCAAAGCAGTATTAATCACCTTATGAATCACAGGGCTTTTATGCTGTGTGCTATATCTTTACCAAGCTGATGTGTCATTAGTTGCCCTGTTCTGCCTGAAGGTTCTGTGAGTGTTTTTACAAATTACAACTCTTAGTAAAAAGCATAAATTATAATATGTGGTTTGTTGATGGCTTTGTGACTTTGTACTACAGTGTCATTATCACAGTTTTCACCAAATTAATCCCTATTTTATTTTTATTTATTTTGTGTTGGTGTTTGTACTCTTATCTACTCACACAAATACACACACAAACAGCATCATTTATAAACACGTCATCCAAATATAACCATTAATAACCATTTATAACCATTTATAACCTGTCGTCATGAGCACAAAGTTTGACACATCTATTCATCTGGACCAAAATGATTTTTCTGTCACCTGACAGAAAAATCACACGTCCTGTCATAAACATTTGAAACATAGACACAGATTAATTAAGGACCAAGCAGACAAAGATTTTTCTAAACACATTAAAACACAGACAATAACAATTTTGCTGTAGACAGGATGATGTGTGATAAAAAGTGCCAGTGACACAGAAAGATTGCAAAAAGTCCTGTGGAAGGTTCTAGACTTCCTCTAGTGGGATTTTTGCAGGAATGTTGATGACCAACAGGGCTTTGGAATTTCAGTGGGGGGGGCGAGGCAGAGCTGAAGCAGACACAGCAGAGTGTGACAGCTGTGGTGGGCGGGACTTGTAATGTCTGATTGACATTTGCTTGTAACGTGAACTCCAGTGTTCAGCTACCACATGGTTTGTACTCAGCAGTGACATGAATAGGAAATAAACTTTGGAGGAGAAATAGATCTCCAGAAGAAAAGTAGGAAAGTTGTTGACAAGTGATGTAGGAGATATTTTTAAACAACTGGAACCGGCATGTACAAGGTAAGGAGTAGGTTTGTGTGTGCGTGTGTGTGTGTGTGTAAGACAGCTGTTCTGAGATCAGGCAATGGGAGGTATAACATCAGTGATGCGTTAAATGAGCTGAAAAGCGTAGAACTGAGGCTGAGTCTCCCACTGGGATGAAGACTTGCTCATTCATTAATCACTGTACTGTCCACATATACGTGTGTGTGTGTGTGTGTGTGTGTGTGTGAGAGAGAGAGAGAGAGAGAGAGAGAGAGAGCGAGAGAGAAAGAAAAACAGAATTTAGGAAAAAACATGGCAAGGCCTGAATAAAAATCTAGAAATCTACTGAAGGCTGTATTTTGTGTATTTATTCATTTGTAGTGGGCTTGGAATGCTTTCATCCTTGGTACAGGTACAGTGTCTGTGGTTGTGGCTTAGTCTGTACATCTCATGTGTCAGCGGTGGTCCTGCGGGGCTGTAAGGACGCTCAGGACAGGGCCTGCCCAGCTCAATCCACTGTGCATGGAGAAGATTGTTTCAGCAACCCTGCGTGTCAATGATGCAGCATTCCAGAACTCTCCTGTTCTCTGAGCTTCCTGCATGCGTTTCCACACACACACACACACACAGACACACACACACACACACACACATGTGCACATGCACACACATGCACCCACCCACCCACACACATGCACCCACCCACACACACACACACACACACTCACACTCCCCTTTGAGGTTGGGTTTGGGCCAGAGACTGCATGCTGTAGTGGATTTGCAGGGCTTTGGGGATGATATGGAGGTTAAGGGGGAGCACAAACCAAAGGCTTGGCTTTAAAGCCCACAGCAAAGACCTTCATCAGCCTCAAACGGCCTACATCCCTTTTCTCCTCATTTCTTTTCTCATTTCACCCGCTTTCTTTGTGCTCACCACACGGGCGCAAACAAATATCAAAGTGCCTGACTTCAACAAGGCTTTGCTCAAGTGCTTCATTAACTTGGTCGTGGTTGGTCGTATTTTTAATTGAGGTGGTAAGTGTTTTCTTATATGTCCTGATATTCATGATTCACTTGGTTATGTGGGTGTACTTACTTGATCACCTTTATCAACTCTCTGAGTATGTCCAAGCTAATGTTCTCCATTAAATATAGTGCTGTGTGTGTGTGTATGTGCTTCTGTGTGCATATTGAGATTAATTCTAAAAGACCAAAATTAGTTTTAAAGAAACAACAGCTGCTGTTCCCCAGAGCTGTTCTTTTGTTGTCTTTATCTAGTCATAGACTTCGTTTCAATTATCTCCAGTGTTCGCCGTGGCCCAAAGACTCGTTGGATTAAGAAAAAATAGCCTGATTTCTGTCACCTACGATTGGCTTCAGCGTTTTCATTCAATCACCCTGATTGGCTGAGGGGCATTGACAGTGTTGCTCCAATTCGCTGCTCATTCATCACTCAGTCAGAGCAATTGGCCACAGAGGTTATCAAGAGTAACAGGTCAAGGTCTTTTTCATTCCAAACTGTTGATCAGCTCTGAATGATTCTAGAGAACAGAGAATAGAAAGAGAGGTTGAACTCTTCTCAGAGAGAGAAGAGACAGAATAATGGTTAACAAGGACAGAGGGAAGGAGAGTGAAAAGTATTTAGAGTATACATAATGGGGTGCAGGGTTAAGAGAGTCACTTGTCCAGCTTTTACTTTATTGTGTTCATTTCTTGTTTGATGAATGTTATTGTCCAAGAAGCAAATGCAGATGTCTCATATCAGTGCCTCACCTCTTTGATCTCTTACACATGGACTCTGTCCCACTCTGTTCCTTTTTTCACACTCAGTGTTATCTCTCTCATGCACTCTTTGTTCTCTGTCTGGGAACTCAAATTGGTTGCTGTAAAACACACACAGACACACACACACACACACACACGCACGTATGCACACACAATGTCATATTGAGTGTGTGTTGAGAATGGTAGGGGTTTAAAATGTTTTTCTTTGCGAAAAAGAACAAAAGCTACACATATCACAGAAAAACAAGAACAGACCTTTCTAGAATAATGAATCTTATGATGAATTGGTGAGAATGCATGATACATATTAAATTGGACCTCAGAATTTATAGTTTGTGATTACTGTTTCATATCATTTTATAATGCCTTGCATTGGGTCTGTAGCAGACCTGTTCTCTTTAAAAAGAAGATAAACGTCATGTAGTTAAAAACATGCAATGTGCAGAGAGTAGAAGGATTACTCCAGTTCATGGTGGAAAAGGCACATATAACTAGAAAGCACAATAACAAGAAGGGCCAGAAGCAGGAGCAGGGGCCGTATCCAGAGCTGGAGCGGGGATTACGTGCGGAACAGGATCACAGGCTGAGATGGGATGCTCAGAATGTACAGAGCAGCAGAGCAGGTGATTCCTGGATCTTGGGGATCCAGACTGGAGTCTGACCTGGCCCCCGGGCTACGGTTTCTGATCCAAATGTTTAAATAGCAGGAGAAGCAACCCCAACCCATCCCCCTGTATGTCCCTGGCCCACTCTCCAGATTCCCCGCTAAGCGCTCCCTTGATAAAGGTTAACCAAATCTTATGTGCCATCTAGCACTCTCCACAGTAGCACTGGCACTGTAAAAGCACAGCATTTACCCAGACGTCTGTTATAGAAGAAATCCAGCGGAGGGATTCTCACTTCAGTCCACGGGGAGACCTTGTTCCTGTCGTGGGAGGGGAATTGGTGATGGTGAAACTGGAGCTACCTAAACTGGGTCTACACAACCCGCTCCCCCCTGAACTGGGTCTACACAACCCCCTCCCCTCCTAAACTGGGTCTACACAACCCCCTCCTCCCCTAAACTGGGTCTACACAACCCCCTCCCCCCTCGTATATTTAGTGGGTTTGCCATTATTCCGTGGCATTGAGTGAGAAGAGGCAGGATGAAATTTCAAAGATTAGTAAGGGTTATGTAGGGGAATTGGGCATGGGAATCAGAAAACAGAGGTACAAAGAAGCAACCTCACCAATGCTAAGGTTATTTATTTCCAGTGGTTCGGACAATATATACAGCAGTTCAAAAGAAATACAGCAGTCTCACTACAGCCAGGACAAAAATCGGAAGGTAGTCCAATTCCATCTCTAACGTACCGTAAACACACTTGTCAGAATGTAGGTCGAGTGTAATTTGTCAATGAAAAATGTGTAGAGTTGCTTAAGGGCTTTGCTCAGTCTTCTTTCTTGTCTCTCTCCCACTCTTCCAGAAATACAAAGAGTTTGAACGTTCAGTAAGGGTGGAGGAAATTGATGGAATTAAACTGGTGAAGAAACTGGCAGAAAACATGGAGGAGATGTTTCATAAGAAAGCAGAGGCCATGAAGGTGGGTGTGTATCTGTGTGTATACATGTTAGCAATGTGATTTAGGCAATATGCCATATACTGAATGTCTGTTTTTAGCTATTTATTATGCTGACTTTGTACTGTACAAAATTGAATGAAACTACCATGTCTGACCTAGTTCTGTGTTGTTCTGTGACCAAAAATTAGAGATGAAAATATTAATGCTTTTAGTCTGCATCTTAGCAGCTCCTTCCTAGATATGAACGCAAGCTTACTTTTTTTTCTCGTTTCTTCTTTAGTTATTATTATTTTTCGTTCCATACAATGTGGGTTTCAAAAAAATGAGAACAATATTGGATAGAGCTGGTTTATTGGTGTCAGTACTGCAGAACCTTTCTGACTGGGCCTATCGAACTGCATATTTTGGTTGCTACATGGTGGAAGTGCTTTGTCATTCTGCTGCCTTTTACCACAACTTCTCTTTGACCCACAACTACGTGTACATGAGCTTCACTTTTCCGAACGGGAAACAAGCCAATTCCCAACAATCAATGTGCAAACAGGCTTGCAACAAACCCATAACATTTGATGCAGCAAGGCACACGTGTTAGTACTGGAGATACAGGCTCATGGAATGTCACAGGAATGTCAAATATGGTCATTTTTGCTGCTTTTTCCTACTACGAGGCACTTAACATTATTTTTGGCATTTCTATGGCATTTCTTGCTGTTTGAATATTCGGTGCTATTCTGAAAAGCTTAAAGATCATCATTACTGTGCGCTATGTGCAACTGAGTGATACTGGGTACTGTTGTTTTCAGAAACTTAAAAGTGCTTTTTAAATAAGCAGTCTGTAAGTAATTGGATGGTGACAATTTTTCTGTTGTCCATGTTCTCTGGCATACATAATTTGAAATCAATCAATGACTATGAAAATGAAAATGCAGAATATCATTTAAAATCCAAAAGTACAACTGCCCAAAAATCTATAGCTTGGCTGTTTTACATTATACATTTACTTCACTCTGACACAAGCTTTTCAACTAGGCTTATATATATATGTGTGTGTGTATATATTGGTGTTGTATTAAAATGTAAGAACTGTGTAAAAACAAACTGGATAACTTTACTTTTAAATAACATTTTGAGATACTGACTCAAACGGTCACCTGACACCCATATGTCCTATATTAACTTTTTTGATCTAAGGAGTTGGGTCTAAAATAATATTTTAATAAACAGGAAAAATAAATTGGAAGGCTTTGTAATTTAACATCATCCTATCGACATGCTAGTCTTATGTAACTAAGATCATATTATCTTAGCAGCTGGCAGTGTATAGTCGTGTTTATATTAATTGTTTAAAACCAGTTGTGAAAAGAACAACAGCTGAAAAAAATATGTATGTACATACGTTTAACATATTTTGTATATATTTTTTTGCACAAATTATATTAGAGCTATAGAAACAATTCTTGCTGATCTTGCAAACATGCTTGATTACAAATATACTAAATTATTTTGAAAACAAATGTGTTTTTTCTTTTAAAAAGGCAAAATAGAGTACTTGATGTATGTAGCTTAACAGAAAACCAGCAGTGTTTTTTTTTTACTCAGTACCTATAGTGTCAGTAAGAGTAAGAATAATTTTATGAGAGACCTCAGCAATGTGTCACCTGCAAAGACCTCAGCAATGTGTCACCTGCAAAGACCTCAGCAATGTGTCACCTGCAAAGCTGATACTCAACCTAAATCTTTGTACTAGAGAATATCAGTAGTCAGGGAGCAGATGGCACAAGGATCTTTATTCTCCATGACAGAGCAAACATTGAAGCACTGTAGTGCCGACAGTTCAGAAAATAAAGAATCGATAACAAGGCGAAGCAATCGAAGCGTCTCTTGGACATTGGTGAAGGAAGCAGACAGGAAGCACACAGGGTTCACACAGGAAGGGGTTCAATTTTTGTATTATTATTTCATGTTCACAGTTAATCTGGTTTTGGATCTTAACAGGTCTTAATACGCTCTAGCATATCCGAATTAGCTAACGTGGTGCTAAATTACACATCTCAACTAGGTCTCTCAGACCCCTGGCAATTTAAAACCAGCCACAGTAAAACTTTTTCTTTTTTTCTATCAAGTCCTTTTCAAGGACTGATTTCTTTCTGCTAAATAACAGACTTCTCCAATGGGTCAGATCCTGTGACAACCGCACTCCCATTGCTTCAGTCCATGCTCCCACTTCAGTCAACATTAATCTCTCTCCCAATTGAGCTCTTCCAAGACAGTAGAGGTTTAGATCGCAATTGGTGTCAGACAACAGCAACAAAACAATACATTTAAACACTTTGGGTTCACAGATTAGCTCCTGTTTTACACTATCAATACTCCAGACATCAGTAGGAGAGAGTATATGGAAGGTCTTTAGAGCATTCACAGAAGGGTAGATTATTCCCTATATCTCCCATCTTAGATCTAGAGTCTTGACAATAACAGATGAACTACAGTAACTTAGCAACTCATGCCTCTATATCCTCCCGTACTATTTACAAAAAAAACAACTCCAGTTACATTTAGAATATGATCTCTTGATGAAATGCATGAATGGAAAATTATTAAGAAAATCAAACAACTGTTTTGAACAGGGGAGATGTGCTCAGTGTTTCTATGCTGATTACGTTAGCATTCTGTGACATTGTTTCTGTCCCAATCGAAATGAACAAAATGTTTCTTGGCTTTTATACTAAACCTTATAGCACATAATGTTCCTTGAATACCAAGGCACCACACAGCTTTCTCGAACCATTGACATACCCTAAACTTAATGAAACCCATTCCAAAGACATGGGTAGTCCCATTTTCACTCTAGACGTGCAAGAGGTGATAAGGTCCTTACAAACTAGTAAATCCCCTGGGCCAGAAGGCTTTACAGTAGAATTTTATAGAACATTTTATGCTCCGCTCGCCCTGTTTTTGACAAGGTTTTACTATGAATCCTTTTCAAAAGGCAAAGCTACCTCACACTTTATCTGCTGCCTCTATCTCTCTATTACTCAAGAAGGATAAAGACCCTTCCCTCTGCAGCAGTTACAACCAATATCCCTCTTAAATGTAGATTTAAAAATGTAAAAAGTTTAACTTGCCAGTTAATGGAACAGGCCCAATATGTTATGCCAACAATAATCAATCTATACTGGGATTTTATGCTAGAAGGTTACTCAAGAGCCTCTATTCTCCCATCCACCTTCCTGAAATTGTCTCTTTGTTACCGAAAATGTCTTTGTTAGGGTCAAATGTGGCTACTTGTTCCTTATTTTGGATAAATTTGGCTTTGAGACAAGTATATATGATATTTTACAAGCTTAAACTGGTACTGTATATGTCAATGGCATCCATTCATCACATGGGACACATCTGGAATGTCCCTTCACCCACTTCCTTCTTAATTTGCTGTTGAATTAGCTATTTGGCTTTATGGTCAAGAGAAATTCAAAGGCAAATCACATAATATAACCAATGTTCACAAGCTTTTGTTAAACATTTCCAACCCCATATAGTCCAGTGCTGGAGGGTTTGGGGCAGTTTTGCGTTACAAATATTTTAACAACTCATCAGTAAACTAACTCTTGTGGTTGCTAATTTCCTTTTAAAATAGCATCAGAGCAATTTAAATACTCTGCAGTATTGTTCACCAATCCATTCAAAGACCTATTCTCTAAAATATTTCAGCCATTATTAGACAAATGAGAGCTAGATATATTCAGGTGATCCTTCCTTTTGTTATCCCTTGTGGGACGCATCAGTCTGATTTATGTACTCTTTCCAACACCCTTTCACTAACAAATCTTTTTTGATTACCATGTGGGCCCCCGGATGCATTTCCTTGCAATAATAAGCCAAAACATCTCAAGGTTTATTCTTCAGCATACTAAATCCAGAAGGTTTAGCCATACCAAGATTTAGCACTACTGGGTCTGTAACATTCAGAAGTTTTGTACTGGGTCAGTTTCAAACATTGTAATAGCAATCTGTCTTGGATGCATGCTGACATTTTCTTCACAAAGCTCATTACAAGCTTTAATCAGCTCTCAATTTCTGTCAACTTGCAAAAGTTTCTAGCTTTTCAGTTGTTTCCAACTCCATTAAAATTTGGATCCAGTTCAGGAAAAAAATTGGACTACAAAGAGCTTCTATTAATATGTCTATCTACCTTAAATAATTATATGTTCACTCCATCCTGCTTCGACCCAGCAGTTCATACCTTGTCAAATAATTGCCTTGCCCCAATTAAGAACATGTATGAAAATGGCACTCTTTAAACCACCATTTGAATCTTCTTCCTCATTTTCCTAACTGTCTTTCCAAATCCCACATCAATCAGATGTTTATCTTTGACACTTCTCAAAAAAACGACTCATATCACTTTTTAATGCTTTTATTATTATTTATGGCTCCAGGGATGCTTCCCCCTGATTCTTCTAAGGGACCCTGGGAACAACACCTGGGAATTACTACTTCAGATCACCAATGGACTTGTATACTAGACAGAATATATTCTTTATCCACATAGGATAGTGCACCATGTACATAAAACCCACTTCACCAATGCTATATTACCAGCAAAGTGATGCCTGTGGCAGATGTAAGCTATCATATGCTGAACACTTGCACATGCTCTGAACATTTCGTCCACATTTTTTAGAACTCTTAAGTGAGATCTTAGGTGCAAGTAAGGCTCTAATCCCATTTGGTATTTCCCCGTTTATCCATGCCTGCTGCATTACAGTGGGATATTGCTTTAGCCACCCTACTAGCCTGATGCTGGGGTTCTCCCTGAACATCTGAAACATGGATCCCAGAAAGTCTGTTGTGTATTAAAGTTGAGATTCTTGTTGAAGGGATGCCTACATTTGTTCTGTAAAACTCCTGTTCTCAGTTTTATTAAACACATTGTGGTCATACTCGATTCAGCCAGTAATGTCTAAATAAAGTGCATGAGAAAGGCAACCACATTTATGTATCTACTTAATGATGTATAATACAGAGATATGTATGTTACACCTGTACCCTCCAATCTCAGTTCCCTGCCATGTTAGACCACCAGGCGAATTGGGGCTGGAGAAGGGCGGGTGTGTGGATAGAAGTTGAGTGGAAGGGAGGATGAGGAGTAGAGACTTTAGAGATCTAAAATTATAGCTAATGTATGCATTAATTGCATATTAGTAATTTAACTAATTTATGATTTACAAATAATACTTAATCATAACCACTGGTTGCTTAATAATGCTTCATAGGGAGAGATATTGTGTAAATGTATCAATTATTTGTGTTCTCGGCTAAAAAGTTCTGTTTACAAAATTATTTATTTATTTGTTTGTTTATTAGCTTTTGGATCATGAGTTAAACTAAAGTTTCTTAGTCATGGAGAGGACTAAATAAGAGAATTGTGCATTTACTTGAAAGATTTCTTTCCAATATGATACTTGTGTCTGGTTCTTAATTTGGGCTGATCTTGTCCACAGTTTCTCAGGTGCATGCAGCCTCTTTGTACAGCTGCACTGTCTGCTTGTAAGGCCTGTGTTGATGTTGCTCTGTGTTTGAACAGAGTGCTGTAAGTGTTTAAATAGCTTCAGGCACCTCACAAGTTGTTAAATGCTCCCTGTAGCATCACTGAGTTACAACTCAGTGTGTTACAGTAGGGTTTCACTGAAATGTTTTATTTGAGGAGCTTTGAGGAATGTTTTGTATTTATCAGTGTGTAGTAAAGTATGTCATTTAGACCGTGTGTTCGTATGAATGTGCTGTTATTACTTTTTGTATGTATGTATGCACATGCTAGTTAAGTAATGACCCATTGCAAGTATTACCTCATGTTTCATAGCTTCCCAAGAAGCTGGAGAAGACAAAAATGAACAATGGATTAATGGAGAAATATAACCACACACACACACACAACATGTAAAGAAGTGGTACTCCATCCAAAGTGCATCTGAACCTGGGGACACAACTGTGTCCATTTCTAAATGGCATCCCCCTGGCTGTCACGAGTCCCTTAATTGAGTTGCTCCTTCAGATTGAAGCAGAATGGCTTAAGGCCAATAAACTCTGCATTTGAGAAGAAAAATCACTGATAAAGGAATAACTATTGAAGGAAAAGAACATGGGGCTTTGCCCTGCTTCAGAGTGGCCAGCTATTAATTAATAGAATGGCATTTTGTGTTTTCATGTTTAGCGCATAAGTTGATTTGTGCTAAAGATAAAATGCATTCTTCTGAAAGTTCTGATGAAAGTCCAAATGAAAACAAATAGACTTTATACAACAACTTTGTGTTTTCTTCCATGTTTGTGTATTTTTGTGTAATGGAGAGATGTGTTTGGATTTCAACACACGCACCCCTCTGCACATGTACACACACACACACACACACACACACACACACACACACACACACACACACACACACACACACACACACACACACACACCACCATGAAGTGCTTGTTCACTCAGCAGTTGGTAGGGTGCGATAAAGAGGAGAGATCACTGCAGACACCTGGAGATAAGCACACAGATGGAAGGACAGGGGCTTGGGTCTGTCAGCATGGGTGCATGTGGGGAAACATCTGCACATGTGTACTTCACACAAGAACACAGGGGGCAGGCAAATCCAGCCTGCTGGGGCTTCTGCAGAAACTGCTTAACTGAGTGTCAAGTGTCGAGCTAAATCACACATTTAGTATCCGTCTAACCTCACACACTTTAAGAACAATAGGGAGGTTTTTCACTATTCAGATTTCCATCGACTTTAATTCACAATTTGTAATTGGAAAAAATGAAAATGCATTTAAAAAACAATATTGTGGATATTTTCCCGCAAATCATCCCAGAAGATCATTCCCAGATTGTTTTGTGATTGCAGGTCAGGAATTACAAAACATGCTGTTGCTTATATTTGTTTGTACTGAACACAAAAAGTTAAATCAAGGGCACATCAAGGGCCTTACAAGCCCATGGGTTTCCCACCTAAAAATGAACTAATTAATACAACTGATTAATGTTGGCAAGTTTCGTTTTATATCTTGACTAATTGCAGCTGTTAATAACATTGAAGGACCATGATGCAGATATGAAGGACTTGGTCACAATAGTCCCACACAGACTGCCCCTTTAATGCCCCTTTAAAGCCATATGTACGAGTGTACAGGGATACCATCCAGCTCTTGCGCTCTGTGGATAACTTGCTTTTGCTGGTGAACTCATTCTGTTGGACACCTGAAGATCTTGTCAAATGCCACACAATTTATACATATTGTCTTTTTATACCACACATTGTCTTTTCATGCCTGCCTACCATGTTTCTATTCCAGTTTCAACATTTTAAAGTATTTTCACATGTCAACAATCAGTTTACCTGCTGAAGTTAATGAAAAAAAACCCACATGCAAACACTAACGCAAATGAACCACGTGAACGGAGAGTTGAGCGAGAGTTGTGCGTGTGCCGGTGTGCGTGTGCCACATACAGGGCTTTGGCTCAAACTCAGGTTTCAGCACTAACACAGAAAAGCCCTTATAAGGGAAATACTGCCATATCGCTCCCTGGAGCCAGCGGGGAAGTGCTGGCGTTATCTGCTGTGCTGTAAACAGTTTCCACCCCTCTCCTGCTACACAGTGAATACTGGTGAGGATGCTAAGCTGTAGAATACACATTAGCCTTGCTGTTCTGTCGCACTCGTACACACACACACACACACACACACACACACATGGCACAGCACATCGATGCATGTCATATCTACACCAGGACCTTTTTAACTCAGCAGTGCTTATTTTTTTCTGTCAAGGCAATATAAATAAGCTGGAGATACACATTCCTTAAATACTGATTTGTGGTACCGTTGTAGAATGATGCTTCTTCTGTATTTTACTAGCACTGGTACATTGTAGTGACATTACGGGAGTTGCCTGTTTGTTTATGGCATCTGAGCTTGATTTGAAAAGACATTTCTTTCTTTATAGTGTAAGTATAAGTGCGGTTAATGGTTAGTTTAGCGTGAGATGAACAATATTACAGTGGCAGTATTATGTATAATGTGAATACAGTATATCTCTTTGGAAAGTGGAAGCAGATTTGCAGACATTATCAGATTGTTGTTATAAGCTGCTCTTCTGGGTATGTAGCTTTACGCCCCAAAACGGTTGCTGCCAATACAAACAATACGAAGTGTCCACATATACAACAAGTAGCTGGTTTTTTTTTTAATTAACAAGCAGAACCTTTGAGATGTCATCCCATTGTAACCGAAGGTAATATTGTCATCTCGTAATGGTTGGTAACATCTGTGATTTTTTTTCCGCTCTTTATCTAAAGTGTATGACCAAATGTTTCTTCATTATGCGAAGAAGCTTTGCTGGGCTTGTGAAGGCTTGAGCAATCGCTTTGCTGGACTACGTTTACACTCAGGGAGAAGGTGTGGAGTAAGGGAATGTTTCTCAATACAGTAGCAAGTAAATCCATAAAAGGTCAGGGTTCAGTTTAGGCACCACACAGCACTGTATATCAATGGAATAGCAGGGTATTTCACTACCATGAAATAGTGTAATAATTCCAATGGAAACCTTCCATGAAGGAAATAAAAATAACACTAAATAAGAACTTGCTTGTGTTTTTATTTTTGTCTGTTACTATCCATCACTATAGAAGAAATCAGCCGCACGTTCCCGGGCTCGATCTCACTTTTGTCTGACTTTGCATTTTGCTGGATGGTTGTAGTGAAGGACAGAGAGGCAGTGTGAGAGTGTGTCTCCCTCACCATATCAGAGACAGGCATAATCTGGGAGGCTGAATGTGAGATAAAGGTAATTAAAAAGTAATGTGGTATTGTGTGATGGTTGACTCCAAAGGGAATAGTCACAGCACTAGAAAAACACACACACACACACACACACACACACACACACACACACACACACACACACAGACACACACAGACACCACACTGCCTATTATAACAATTAATTTTTTTGTGCTAGATATTTCTGTGAACCTAAGGCTAATAAAATCTAAGGTTAGCATTGGTAAGGAAACATGACTAAGTCAGAGCAAATTTTGTAAATGATGTTAATCTTCTCTTTGAAGCTGGGTCATTATCTTTCAAATTAAAAATGAGATCAAATCATCGTTTTCCACCCATAGCTATAGCGAAGACGTTTCCAGCAACTCTGAGACAGTGTTGTATATTTGTGTATTTCTGTGTGTGTATGCATGTGTGCTGTGTGTGAGCTTTTTTTTCTGGGTCTTTTTTCTTGTCAGTCTGATCAAATGAAGACCCGTAACTGATTAGCACTCTTTACTTAACACCAATATCTTTGTATTCACAGAGGTATACACACACACACACACTAAATGTGTTTATGGCAGCAAAAGGAAGTCTCGCCTTGCACTTCTACACTCTGCCGACTTTGCAGCTACTTGAAGGCAATTTAGACAGTATTAATTGTTGTCCCTGAGTATGTATGATGACTCAGGGCCCTTGGGCTCCTCCAGACCCAGGCAAGGGCCACATGGATAAACATCCACAGGGATAAGCTGCTCTGCTTTTTTTAACCTTGAGCTGATGTTGGTGTGTGGCCAAGATCAATAGCAGTCCATCATCAGATTGGGTGCTTTCTCATAAAATACTGCATATGGTTATGTATTTTACTTATTCAGTGCTCTTCTGTATGATTAATTGTGGCAGATGTGGTGTCTCTTGAAGGTACGACTCAGCTCACATTTTGTTTCCTGTATAGTTGGGAACCTCTGCTTCAGTCAGTCATGCTTAATGTCACTCTCTCTCTCTCTCTCTCTCTCTCTCTCTCTCTCTCTCTCTCTCTCTCTCTCCCCTCATATATTGATTTGTCTCGGGAGGCTTTGTCAAAGC
>JAOXYF010000016.1:5551234-5563138 GCA_028565775.1 Sternarchorhynchus goeldii
CTCTCTCTCTCTCTCTCTCTCTCTCTCTCTCTCTCTCTCTCTCTCTCTCTCTCTCTCTCTCTCTCTCTCTCCCCTCTGATCTTGATTTGTCTAGGGAGGCTTTGTCAAAGCTGCTGCACTATGCTTTGCTTTTTTCTTATCCCCATTTTTACTGGCATAAATAATAGATGTAGATTTTAATGTCACTTGCTTTAACTTTTGAAACGTACTGCTTTGGGGTCTCAGGTCGTCGTCACCATCTACTTAGTGTAGTTCAATAGAAGCTTGAGGTCAACAATATGAAAAGGAGGATCATTGAATTAAAGGTCAGAGTTGTGGAGGTGGAGGGTAAGAGGGTGAAATTCAGAAGGAGAGTGGTTTGGTTGTGTATAGACTGTGAATGTGAAGCTTGAAGAACAGTGATTGATTTTTTGGGGGGGGTCCAGTGTCTTTTCAGAACCCAAGATGCCCAGAGGAACCACTATGGAGATCCAGAAAGGAACAAAGGGGTAGAAAAAACACAAGTAAAGAGGGAGTAAAGTAGAAAAAAAGATTCTCTGATCTGTACATTTGTTTCTGTATGTACTTTCAGGCCAAAAAATATGCCTTCAAAGTCTAAGGCTAGGACAGTGTTTCAGTGCTAGGACAGTGTTTCAGTGCTAGGACAGTGTTTCAGTGCTAGGACAGTGTTTCAGTGTTTCAGTGCTAGGACAGTGTTTCAGTGCTAGGACTGTTTCAAGCAGAGTGCCAAAGTGAACAAAACCTGTCTAAAGTTAAACTGGTTAATTTTGCTTGCCTAAATACGTAGGATGAGTCAGTGTGTGATAAAGACAGGGCTCACCACACACATGTATTCCCAGACAGAATTTGGTATAGACATGATTCACCACATACACACCTATCCCCAGAATTTCATATAGACAGGACTCACCACACATCATAATGATGATTTGCCAAGTGCTGATCCAGATCCCTCGTGTGTGTCCAAATCCATATTGTGTGGAATCCATGCTCTGCTTTTATACGATTTGGGCTAAACCATTACACAGGAGAAGATTTGGGCTAAACCATTATACAGGAGAAGATCAGCTAAAGCGCTCAACTAGGAGAAAAACTAAACAAAATGCTTAGAGTAGAACTGACACTAGTCATTGACAAATGTGAAATGCATGCATACCAAGTCTTGGCTGACTTCCTGTTTCTTGGCTGAAACTTCCTTTCTGGTTTCCATTGTAGAAACTGCTTGTGCTAGTATTCTAGGTCTGTCATTGTCAGTCTCAGTGTACAGTGGTCACTTCCTCAAGTACATTATATTGTTTGTATTATATTATATATGTTTAAGTGTAAATTATAACACTATTTTAATACACAAGTAAATAGTTTCTCTGTCTTATTGTTAATGGGAATAAAAATATATAATTCAACTTTTTTTTAAAATAAAAAGTCACAAGTAGGCACTGCACAGGGGAATCTGAAAGTTGAGCTATTTTTTCACAGTCACAGAATGTTATAGGCATTAATAAGATGAGATGGTGTCCTTCAAGATGGCTGTCCTAGTCTATAGTGTTAAAGTTTTATATTTGTTTTGATAAGGCATCCATGTTTACTAAGTTTAACTCTTACTTATATAGTTGCATATATACGTATATATATGGTAGATGTAATATTTTTTGATGTGAAGCACCTCATGGAATTGTATTATAACTGATTCACTCAGTTATCAAGCAGGAGACCTTTACAAGGAGTCGATGTCACAGTGGTGTTTCTCATCAGTGAAACCATGTCCTTGTTTGCTCTTTGTGATATGTGGCTTGTAATTTAAGTCTGGGCCCCTCATACCCTATGGAGTAATCTGTGCAAGCATTGATTGGACTAAGGAAATCAAACCCCGCAACAAGAAGATACTAAATGAAAACCATAATCTTCTGCAAAAAGCTTGTGAAAGTGGATGGAGAGCTGGCAAATGTAAAATATGATTGATCAGCCTCTTGTAGACGTAAGACCAGTTAAAGTTACTTAGAAACAAAAACCTCTCAACAGCAGAGTTTTACTGGATGTTCATCAATACATCTGTAAAAAATCTTTTAAGTGAGAAACCATATAATCTACGTGATTTAATGCAAGCTCACTACTAAACAAGAGATTTTTGATTTTAGATTTTGAGTTTACTCCTCAGAACAGCCAGGGCAAAGATTAGAATTGTTAAGGAAAAATGGACTCTTGAAGTACCTGGTGAGTCCTTATATATCAATGGCTATTGGTTGTTCAGAGAAGATAGAAGACCTAAACTCAGCATGATGGGGGGGGGGGGTGAGGCTGCATTATATGTTGAGAATCATCTTCATGCATATTACCATAGTCATGAAACTTTAGCACCTTTGGGTTCAAGATTCATCAGTGTTCTCACAATTTCCCATTAAAGAGTAAATGTGCACAAAGAAACTCATTATATAGCAGGACTAAAGGTGGCCTATGAGAGGAAGGAAACCTTAACTTCAATTTATGAGATGTCAATTTATGTCATGTTGGACAGGTCAGGAAGGTGTTGTCTTAACACACGGAAATCCTGTGGTGCAGATGGGATAAATCCAAGGTTCCTGAAGAGTATGCAGAAGATATAACTTCTGGACTGGTATTGTTCTTGCAATTTGTAAATCTGTAAACCTGTAAACCTGTACCCAAGGCTCTTGTAGGAAATCCTGTAGAATTTCCCAACACAGACCTGGTGCACACAGACTCAAAAGTATGTATACTTTATATACTGTATACTCAGTTAAACTATACATTTAAACTTACTATAAATTACTCTGCAAATCTTTTTGGAGGAGAGATTATTTTATTGGTTACAAATGCAAAATATCTGGACTATCATTTAGAAAACACTTTAAAAAAATGATTATATTCATGTTAACCAATCGGTGAGAAAAGACTCCAAACATTTGCATTTCCTCATTGTTGCCATAACAATGGCAAGAAACAAGATATCCCAGGAAGGCAGGCTCATAATATCTCATATCATCACTGATTAGGCTGTGAGGTCTACGCTGGTGTGCTGTGTGAGGTCTACGCTGGTGTGCTGTGTGAGGTTTACGCTGGTGTGCGGTCTATGCTGATGTGTTGTGTGAGGTCTATGCTGATGTGTTGTGTGAGGTCTACGCTGGTGTGCTGTGTGAGGTCTACGCTGGTGTGCTGTGTGAGGTCTACGCTGGTATGCTGTGTGAGATCTACACTGGTGTGCTATTTGTGGAACATACAAAAAAACCCCAATAAAACAACATAACCCTAAAAACCAAAACTGCCTTTAACACATGTTCAAAACAGAGCAATTAACATAATGGAAAATCTAACCCTGCTGCAGTTTTTCCAGGTCTGCAGGTTAGGTTCTTTAGCCCCTTGCAACCACCACTCCACGTGCAACCGCCACTCCTCTTCACCCAGTCTGTTTTCTCCACGAGCTCGGAGAGCAACCCCGAATCAAAAGACCGGAGTCTGTTGTAGTCAGAGAAGTTCTCAATTATTAAAAGCAGGTGTTGGTAGGATTGAGATGTGTGGGAGGAGGAAGGAAGTGGTGCAGGGACAGGGTGTATGCCAGGTCAGAGGGGTGATGAGGAGAGCTGGTTGGGAGCAGATGGTGATCAGCCAACTGCTTCCAGTTATAAGGAGCACTGCTCGTGCACAAAAGATGAACAGAGTGGTGAATCACAAAATGGTTAGAGGCATAAGCTGTCCATGGCTAAATAACATGATCTCCTTTGTCTGGGCTAACAAAGTGATTATATTCTGGCAAAAATAATTACAGTTCTTTACACTGCAGTCAAGATGGCAAAAAGTTGTTATGAAACTCATCAATGACGTGTCCTTGAATTACTATCTCACAGAAAAGACAAGCTAGGCCTGGCATTGGCCTCAGGAAACATAACGAACTGACAGATACGTACAAGGCAAAAAAAATAAACCACAGCTAGTAGACTTTTTAAGGCTAAATTGTGAACATTTCTGACTGTTAACTTTGTAGTATGTTTGTTTTAGCTTTTTGTATTTTTTAAAGTTATGGTTTTATATTTTAAATTTGAAAATATAGGTGTTTTCTTATGCAGAATCTTGGTTCAGTTCAGTTTTAAGAATGGCAGATAGTTAAATAATAAACTTGAAATGCGAAAACTTGAGAAACGTGTTATAGGTGTAGAACATGCTGTGGAAAAAAGGAGAAAAGAGTTTAATGAAACTAACAAAACAAAATTTAACATAAAAGTACAGAAATACGTGTAACAGTAACAATGACAATGGTCCTACAGACAGAAAGAGAAGAGCGTAATATATAAAGGGAAGAACATAATAACACACAGGTGGAGCAGGTCACTGAGGTAAAACATGTACCACCTGAGTGGAGTGTGGCAATAAACCAAGACAGAGAATATGTGAAACAGAAAACAAATCATAAACAAAAGCCATGCGCAATGCTGGACGAAAGCTACTGACTTTGGAAGGGCTGGTCGTCAGAGTCACACATCACTATATATTGCTGTTATTACAGTGCTGTTATATACTTGACGGATTTTGTGTCTTTTTAATGTCAAGGGCGTGTCTTTGGTTTTAGATGCTTTGTGGGGAGTGTTGTATAAGCCAGGATTGTATAAGCAGAGGATTTTCTTTGGAATGTATTTGTTAATGTTATTCAGAAGTTTTTGAGAGCATTCAGTAGTGCATTCAGAAGAGTATTAAATTGGCCCGACTTGTTCTTCTTCGTCAACCCAAACCTTTTTTTTTTTAAAAAGATATAACCACCAAACTTTTTAGAAGCCTCAGTGTTATACTTGAACCGTGCGCTTATGTTTTTTTAGGGAAATACACCACCTGCATACATCTTTTGTCCCTCCATCTGACAATTTTTTCTATAGACATTTGTAGGGCAGGTTTTCAAACTGCTCCCATTTTGAGCCACTAACTATTAAAACTTGCTGTGGCTGATCTGAGTGATAGAAATTACTTATCACCTTTAATCAATTACTTATTGATTAAAGGTGAAATTACTTATCCGGTGTTTACACCTTTAATCCTTTTATACCTTCTTTTTCATCCCTCAATTCTTATCTTGTTGACATCAATTACATTTTTAGTACTTATTAAGTCCACTAAAATCACTACAACCACTAAAATTATTATTCATAGTAAGACTTCTCTAATATTGCTACATATTATTTTCCTTTTTTATTCTTCTTTTTCATCCATCTATCCACAGGAATCCGTTGATTTTGATACTCCGTCAGCTGTAGCGATAGAACAACTAAATTTGCTGTTCTGAAAGAACGGCTAAACCCAATCATCAAACTACATTTCAAACTGATGGCACCCATCTTAGACTTTTCATTCAGTCCTGCATTTTCCTCTTGGAACCTGTTGCTTTTATAACCCTTTAGCTGTTTACTACACTGATCGAACTGCTAGGACTAATCACCAAACTACACTTTATACTGTCATCTATCGACATCTGCTGTTCTTTTATAAGTACTTTTATAACCTTTATAACTTTTACAGCTATAGCTAACAGACTTCGTAAAATGATTAAATGATTGATCTTAAATCCCAAACTCCATTTCAACCTGATGGCACTCATTTGTCTCTCTCATCTCTCCTTTCACTCATTCCTCCAACTTCCCATAGGAGCCCATTGCTTTTACAGTGGTGTTTCCTGATTTCTTGTTCTTTTGCATGTTTATCACATTTAAATGATTTTGATCAACAAACAAATCTAAATATTAGACAAAGATAAACACCAGTAAACACAAAATGCAGTTTTTAAATGAAGGTCTTTATTATTAAGGAAAAAAGAAATCCAAACCTATAGTGCCCTGTGTGAAAAAGTGATTGGCCCCTAAACCTAATAACTGGTTGGTCCACAGCAACAACTGTAATCAGTGTTTGTGATAACAGGAGGGTTTCTGAGCATGAACTGCATTTTTCAGGTCAGAACTTTGACTAGGAAACTCAAGTCTTAATTCTGTTTTTCTTAAGCAATTCAGAGGTAGACTTGGTGTGGTTTGGATCACTGTCCTTTTGCAGAACCAAGTGCACTTTAGCTTGACGTCGTAAAAGTCTTGGGCATCATCAAGATGTTTTCTGGCAAAACTGAGACAAGCCTTTATGTTCTGTTTGCTCGGCAGTGGTTTTCATCTTGGAACTCTGCTATGCAGACCATTTTTGCCCAATTTCTTTCTTATGGTGGGGTCATGAACACTGACCTTAACTGAGGCTAGTGAGGTCTGCAGTTCTTTGGATGTTGTGGGTTTTTTGTGACCTTTTGAATGAGTCATCCTGCACTTTTGGGGTAATTTTGGTCATCCAGCCACTCCTGGGAAGGTTCACCATTATTTCATGTCTTCACCATTTGTGGATAATGGCTCTCATTGTGGTTTGCTGGAGTCCCAAAGCTTTAGAAATGGCTTTATAAACTTTTCCAGACTGATAGATCTCAGTTACTTATTTGTTCCTGAATTTTTTGTATCACAGCATGATGTCTAGCTTTTGAGGATCTTTTGGTTCACTTCACTTTGTCAGGCAGGTCCTATTTAAGTGATTTCTTGATTGAGAACAGGTGTGGCAGTAATCAGGGCTGGGTGTGGCTAGGGAAACTGAACTCAGCTTGACAAACATGACAAACTTTACTTTTTATCTAAGGTTATGTATCTGTTTACAGAGATAAACATTTATAAATTTCTGCCTGAATGAGTTTGAGTTGAGACCAATAGCAGTTTAACATTTCTTCTTTAAGGGACAGAAAATAGAAGCACGTTTATCAATATATGAATGAACATTGATATTTGTTTTCTAAGCTAATGTCCACTGCCACCACAGTTTATTATGGCATTGTCTATGCTCAATTATAAGGAAATCAGATATTATTCAGGTTCAGCAGGTCAATAAATAGACCCCAGCAAATCTTATAATTGTCTCCTAAAATGTAAATGCATGTAAATAAAATGCAGTGCTACAGGTAACCGTCTTTTGCTGACATTTGAATTGGTGATCCTGAATAAAGATGATCTAGATGAGTGGCATTTTACTGGAGCGTAAAACTGAGTAGACCATTTTAATTGGTGTCAAAAGTCAGAAGTGTTTGGGAGAAAATGCTGTCCTAGATCAGTCCAGTGTTTACATCAACAGCCTGTATCTGTGTCATATGAACACCTATTCTGACAGTTATTCGTCTGGTGAGCAGCAGCCAACCAGACCTTTTTTAAATGCTGCTTTCTTATCTTTTCCACTTGTTCTGGACAGTACACACACGCTAAAAAGCATACAGTTGGTTTGGCAGTAGATAGATGTTGGTGCTTATAATTCAAATCTGAGACTGGAGTGAAGCATGCATTCGCTGAACCGTTAAGTCTTTCAACAAAAATCTGTTTGGTTATATGAATGTTAATCGGTGAGCTATGGTGGTGAGACAGGCTACTCTCAGCTCTGTAGCAGGTGTTTTTCTTTGTCTGATGATTGGACACAGGGTCCAAATGACCTGGTATTGTTGCCTCAGGTTTCTGTTATCTTAGACTCTTTCATTCTTTGTCTGTCTTTCTCTCTCTCCCTCTCTCTCTCTCTCTCACACACACACACACACACACACACACGGACAGAGAGGCACACCAGTTATAATAGAACAGAACCAGCAGTCCGTACTGTTGCCATGGCACAAATCATAACCACAGATCTCTAACTATATTATTCAGATTTTTCTATTGTAATTTAGATTTTTTTTAATGTATTTCTGGGTCTGAAATGTATTTGTGGATATGACAAAGTATGAAATTGTGTTATTTTTGTTATTTGTGTTATTTGATGTTATATATATAGGAGCAAATTAAGTTAAAGGGTAAAGGATACGGGTTCTAATAGTTTTGTTGCATGTTTGATGTAGAAATAATAGATTTGACAAAATGAAACCTGAGAAGGAAGAAAAAATGGCTACCTGCCTGCTGTGCTAATGTGATAAAAAGAAATGCTAATCAGTCAGTGTTCACAAGTTTATTAGTGCAGCTGGCTGAATGGACTATTGATAAGGTTGCATTTGCAAATTAATGTTTTAAAATAATTTTGTTTTGAGACATTCTTTTCTTATAGATTACTGCTGTAAATTATGATTAATTTGTTTTTGTAGTTTTGTTTGTTATGCTTTAGGACAATGGACTACATATACCATGACTTCGTATATTTTCAACTGATATTAGTTATTAGATAAGCTGTCCAGTTTCAACAAGTTTATTGTTTTAGAGGCCCAAATTTGAAAGTTCCATAATACCAAAAGTATAAAAAAGAAAACATTACATTTATATATTATGTTATATATTATAGTTTTATTACATTTAAAAAATCATTGATATGTACTAGCACAATCATTGTGTCCAGCCAGCACAACCACTGCTGCTCCAATTAAGAACCTCATGGTCACAAACACATCCTCCTCTGCGTCAGAGTGCCTGAAGCTGCCATTCACCTCACGACAGGGAACGTGCCCTTCCTGAATGACCACAGAAGGAAGAGGAACTTTCACATCAGCACCATGTAGAGTGGTCAGATGTCATCTCCACCATGTTCTATCTCATAACAGCAGGAACCTCTGAGCCTCCTTCAAAAAATGTCGCCATTGCAGTGAAGTCCCTCGATGGAGGTGGTGCAGACAGTCCGAGATCTTTGGCCAAGCTGCCAGTAGCCCTGATATTCCTCAGCTCTGGCAGCTGAAGAATGTCATTGCCTGCTACCCAGGGTTCTGTGTGCCACAGGATGAAGAGTGAAGGCCAAGCCAGTTAGTGCAGCTCTCCATGCCTCAATGCCTGTGATCCATCTGGTTGACCCTTGGAAGATCTTGAAAAGCTGAGCAGAAGACTGAAGAGGTGTTGACGACATGGACCACTGAGCCAACCAGCAGCCCACATATGGCCCAGTCACTTCATGTCTTCTGTTTAAATATTTCTCATTATAGTTCTGTGTGGATCACCTGAACTGGTGGGTATTGGATCTTGCCTGAGTGCCTATTTGTGAAGGGCTAGCTGATCTTCTGATGCATGCATTTCAGGGAGGCTTTGACATCCAGGAAGTCCATGCTGCTATCTACCACATCAGGCTGGACCTCAGTGTCCAGAAGTACAGCTCTCTCACTTTCCTGGGTGATGCAGTTAGCACAGATTGATCGGTTCCTGATCGAGTGAAAAAGTGTCTGCTTTCATACACTCGGCTTGCCGCTCTCATCAGTCAGCATCAGTTTGATTACAGTTCACCTTCGAGAAAGGCCTATTCCAGCAACATATTCTCTGCCTCACCTCACAGCTATACCTGTTCTGTTTGGTTGCTGGGGCAGCTGTTAGGTGTGGCAGTGTAGCTCTCTGGGGAGAGACTGTGTATGTGTGTGTGTGTGTGTGTGTGTGTGTGTGTCTGGTGTGTGCGTGTGGGTGTGGTGTGTGGATGTGTGTGACATAATGTGCATTTTCCTATGTGCAGTTTTGTATGTGAATGTGAATGACTGGATGTGACCATGTAATACTCTGTATCTGTCTAAAGATGAATGACTAGACATCGATGTGCTTGGAAGCAATGCGTGCACTCAGCCATGCAATACTGCTATTATTTTTATACTATACTGGTATCTTTTTTATGCAAAAAGTAAGCAAAAATGTTAATAATAATTAATCAGTTCTTTATGTTTTATAAGTACATTATGTTTATAATTAATCATATGCCCATCCTCCCTCTCTTTAGCGGTTGGTAGAGGCAGCAGAAGAGGCCCACCTGCAGCATGAGGAAGACCCTAACTTGCAGGTGAGAAACAGCCCTCCATTACCATGGCAACACAATTCCTTCACCATAGCAACACCACTTACTCATGGATGTCATGCATTGTCCACAAGTGTGTGCTTCCAGAATCTGAAGTGGATAACTGAAAACTTACTCTCAAATAATGACGTATTTATGCACAGTTTGGTCCCAGTTTAGGCCTGCTTTGTCCTTTAAAGTTTGGTGTTTCTTATATAATCTCAGGTGAAATATCTGAATTTTATTTATTTTAGGGTCACTGATGGGTTGTTGTTGGATCAGCAAGACTGGACGTCTGCTTTGTTGGCACTTGTGTAACCTTAAAATGCAAACATTTACAACTTAAATGGTAACCAAATGTCATGATGAATGTGCACAAAGAAAAAAAAAGTTACCTAGCAACAGTTTTGAATCTTCAAAATGAAGTTTTTTTTTTTTGTTTTTTTTTTAGCAATACTAGAGTTATGCAGCTAAGACCCCCTTGCTTTTGAAAATCCAATTCGTGGATGGCTATTTTAAAGCAAGGACTATCTGTTCAAGTTTCAGGACTACAGACAGTCCTCTTGTAACAGTCTGGCATTTAGAACTATGCACAGGAGGATATTTCACAAAGTTGAATTTTTCTGCTTGGTGGAGAATCTAAAAGTCAAGATGGGTAAAAACAACCTTCCCTTTTCTTTTTCTCCTGTCAGCTAGTTCTGACATTTGACTAGTCATCGTTTTCGTATCAAATATTAAAGTCAATCATTAGCATCTTTCTTACATGTATTTTTAAAAGAGTTAATACCACTCCTGTTCAACAATGTTTAGGGTAGCATTCTGACAATGCCTTAACTTTCAGCACCATGGACAGTGGCATCCATCAAATTTGGGTTTTATGATAGCCCCCAGCAGCACTGTCAGTTACCCATAATACTCTGGGAGTATTGCAACCATTCAAAACCACACACAGAGTTCTCGCCCACACCCTCCTCACTTAAATCAGTCAAGCCTCTGCAACAAATGGACTTGTACAGACCTACTGACCTTTAAATGCACAGACCACTTACAAATGCTGCGCAAATGCCTAATGTTGAGTCCATCAACACAGGCGTGTGGGAAAGCTGCTGATATACAAACTGTATCATTAATGTTTTTCACACAGTTTTTCACCAGGATATTTTAATGTTCAACGTGTGTGACCCTGACTTTGCGAATCAAGTCTGACATTTTGGTTTGAAAATGAATGTGTAATTCTGTCAGTTCGCATTAACACAGAACATCTTTCAGAAATGGAGAGATAAAAAGAAGCACTTGTATATTTCCCTGGCTCTTTCAGTCTATTGGCTAATAATCATCTATTTTGTACCTATTTGCCTATTGAGATCGTCCTAGCCTGACAAAATGGGACATTTAAATTATTGCAGTCTCAGACAGCCTCATTTCATGTCAAAATGTATTTGCTTGTATATGTGACCACACACACACACTCACACACACACACACACACGTACACACACGTACACACACGTACACACACGTACACACACGTACACACACACACAATGGTGCCGAATTTAAAGTGATGTCCTGGAAAGAACAGTCAGGTAAAAATTTATATTTAATATTCAGGATGAATCAAATTTAAAAAGGTAAGAGTATCGCATGATTATGTGCTGGCTAATGGCTATAGCATAATGTGTACAGATTTTCTCCATCTTTGTTCTTTTGAGTGAAACAGCCCAACATGCTGGGGAACTTACACATAAACTTGTTTAAGCATTAAACACTTGTGCAAGAATCTTTTGAAGGCATTAACAGACATGCACACATGGTTATCTTGAATAACTTGAATGTTGGGCAAAACCTACTGAGAGTTTTCTTCTTTGTCTCTCTCCCTCTTTCTCCCCTTGCCTACAGTGCACATGCTCCTGTGCATACACTTGCACATGCACACATGCAGTGTGTTCCTGTTAGGCAATCTGTATGATAAGAAACCTTCAGACACACATGCAGCATGTTCCTGGCAGGCAGTCTGTATGATAAGAAACCTTCAGACACACATGCAGCGTGTTCCTGGCAGGCAGTCTGTATGATAAGAAACCTTCAGACACACATGCAGCGTGTTCCTGGCAGGCAGTCTGTATG
>JAOXYF010000016.1:5575594-5587267 GCA_028565775.1 Sternarchorhynchus goeldii
CACACACACACATTACACACACACGGAGGGACATTAGCAGTACACTCATCATACACACACACACATTACACACACACACGGAGGGACATTAGCAGAATGTAGCTGTTTGTATGTAGCTTTTTGTTTATATATGCAACAACAACAACAAAAAAAAATCAGTGTGGATAACATGCATATCGTAAATATTACAATTATTTTTTCAATAGTAATTCCTTTTTTCAATATTTTTTTGTCATAAAGCGAAAAAAAAAACCCCAACAGTTATGAAAGGGTGATAAGTCATGAATGCTGCCTTGATGAAGCCTCATTAGTAATCCTTTGCTGAGGAGAGTTTAATTACTGCAAATACATTTGCACTGTTTGACTCATTGTATTAGTGTTGACATAATGCCGATAATCAGTCCACTGCAGATACGACTCCCATTTACAGAAAGCTCTCACTCACCCAATATGTGGCCAGCAATCACAGACCCAATTGAACAAATTCTTTGATCAGTCTATCTACTATGAATACATTTTTGTAGTGATCTGTGCATTTATCTCTCAAATGCTTCAATTAGCCGTAAAACTGGGAAATTTTGAATAAGGTAATAAATTTAACCGTCAGCTGGAAATACATAATCCAAAGCAGTTTTTATATGTGTATGTATTTTTATATGTGTATATATTTTTAGTATGCACAGAAAACTGGCAGAGCTTAAGTTTATGGCTTTGATTTTATTGATTTTATTCAACTAGCTTTTAAGGACCTGTCTTACCCAGTTAAAGTACCTAGATGTTGCTCTCCTTCTGGTTTATGGTTCATGGTTCCTGAGTGATTGGAGAATCCCCAGGTATATGTAGCTGTCCTCCAGGTCTGCTATGTAGCCTCAAGGTAGTTCAGTTCCCTCTGCCCCGATCACTTTTCCTCTTATTACAACCAGCTGACCACACTTCTTCAGTCCGAATAACATTTCAATGTCCTCGCAGGTAGATCAGTGAGAATTCAGGACTTTGGTGTAGACCACACGTTATGCTCACCTAGGTAGTTGTCTAGCGTTGTCGTCCAGTGTTTCACTGAGGTCTGGATGCAAGCTCTCATGGTCTTGTTGTCTTCAGCAGACTCCAGGAGGCCACTTATAACTTTTTCCATTGTCTGGCAATCTCTTCTGGGCCTATGTCAGTTTGCTGACGCACATCCAAGTTGTCTTTATTAATTTCCAGGCTTTATTTCCAAGGGGGCCAGAGAGGGCTGGCTACATTTTGGAACCTGGGATCTTAACTATGACAATTATGCATCAGTTTTGTTGCTTTGACTTTTTCACTTATGCTGGTAGTTGGAATTGTGCTTTACTTGGATGTGTTAGCATACTATCTGATGTTAGCTTGCCATTACGTCAGGGGAGTAGGGGAGTCAACAGCAAGGCCTGGCAGTGATTACAGTAGTCAAGGTCATCTTCTGTATGTACATAGCAGGGGCCACACAATGTGTTGTACATGGACATAAAGAGTAAATATAAGATCCTCCTGCACAGCTGATGAAGGACCTTTGTCCAAAATGTGTTGTTTATTTGGAAACTTACTACACTATGATAAAAAAAGTTAATAAATTAGCTTGACCATTAATGTTTAAAAAGAGTGTGTTTTTCAATACCCCATGACTGAAATCCTCAAAGGTTAGTCAACAAGGCTTTTTGTGCTAGTCAACATGGTTATTTAGGTCCATCCATACAGAGATTCTGGCCTCAAGAGCTTTCCTGCCTCTTGATGAGTAGGTGCTCTGGAGTAGGTGCTCTCGGAGTAATTACTGTGGTTATCACTTCCATAAAAGCATCATAATGATAATGATGATGGTGGTTTGTGAGCAATACATTCTTTTTTTTATATGCTGACCAATTTGTTTTGCATAATTATTATTCATTATAAATGCCCTAAAACCAAAACTTTTTAAAGTTTAAATTTTTAAGTCAAAGTTCTTCTTTTTTTAAGTCAAAGTTCTCTTCTTCTTGTATCAATTAAGCAAACAAGCAAATCCCTAAAGCAATTTTTCTCAGTGTTACTGTAAGTATAGTATAATTATAACAACCAAGAAAATGGAAATCGCTATTCTTCATGGAAACTTATTTGTATAAACAAGTATTTTAACTGAAAATTAGATAAATTAATTTTCTTTATATAAAATAAATGGAAGATGTGAATGACATTGAAAGCTAGTGTTTCTAGAAAGCTAGTGTTTCTAGAAAGCTAGTGTTTCTAGAAAGCTCATAAAAATATGCTCAGATAAAGCTGAGCAGGAGAGATAATCAGTGTAATACAATATTTGATTCTGCAGATTCTAGCTGAAGAATGAAAAGGCTCAGTTCATTTTTCTTTTCAGTAGGGAAGATGAATGTCAAAGAGGACAGATTATATTCTAAAATATATAGAACTGCTCATTTACCACCCAGCTATCAGGTCCAAATTTAAAATAGGATATTACGCTATTCATTTAGGGAAGTAATTTGGCTTAAATATAAGAAATGAATTGGGGAATTTTTTCTTTTTTGTGGAAAGTTGCCAATAGGCCTGTCAGTCTATTTGTCCGTCTGCCTACCTCCCTCCTCCTGTAATATAACATCGTTTCTTTTTACGCTAACGTCGCAAAGTTTAACAGCAATACTTCTCATTATTTGGATAGTTGTTAAGGCAACACAAACAACCATGAACAATCACGAACGGTTTAGCAGGTTTAATAAACTCTGGGGAAAATCTGGAGAACAGACAGGCCTGCAAAACACAACGAAACAATGAAACGCCTTGCAAACCACGCTGTAAATAACTTGCTCCTGTATCTATACAAAACCACGTTTTATGTCAGTTCTGTCCTTTCATACAGTTTTAATGGTGGTATTTTTATCCCAGTTATCTCAGTTAGGGTGAATAAAATACATTTCTCCATTTATTTGTTATACTTTGATTTCAACGTTTTTATTCATGTATTTATTTCAGTAGGTTTACCTGTATATTTTATATTTTCCCACATTACTTTCTCAAAGCATTTGGTGTTGCATAAATTTGTCTTTGCATTCATATTCATCTTTTACTCTTTCTTTCTCATCACTTCATCTAAAATTTATGAATAACTGCCGCCTGTTGGTTTGCGTCCGGCTCAACCAATGAGATGCATAGCATGGAGATGAAACTGGAGGCTGCGGCATATCTAACATGTTTCTGTTTTATTTCATTCTCATATCCACAGCTTTTTTCGCTCTCCTTCCCTCTTTCCCACACTTCCTCTCTGCACCTGAAAACCCTCTCCTTCTAAATGATAACTGACTGTGGTGGCAAGGGGCAGGGGGATATGGTCAGTGGAATGCAGTTCAGTTCAGATCTTCCCAGAGAAGGTAAATTAGGTTTAAAGTGACTTTTGTCCAGTGGCAGTTTGCGATTGGATGCTCAGCTGAGGTGGGCTAAAACTGCTTTTAATGGCACCTCTAGCAGACGCTGGGTGTCACGGAAACGGCCGGGTCTCAGCGAAGCTCTTGGCAATTGCTGTTACCTCTTTCGAGTCTCTGACACAGAGTCCAAGTTTCCATAGCCTTCAAGAACATGCTTTCTGCCGATATGCTTGTTTGCGTCGTTGGTAAATTAAAGCCAACAAATCTTTTTGAAAAGTGCTGTAGTGTTAAGAGCATCTTAAACGAGAGTTCAGCATAATACACTACCATTTAAATATTACATATTTTCGATGCTTTTGGGAAACCCATCACTAATGGGCAAGATTCATCACATTTCAGTAGAAAAGGCATTAAACTCTGTTTTTTTATGGTTGTTTGATTATTACATTCATCAGTAGAAAGCTCAGTGTCTGCTAATGAGACTTAGTCTGCCTTTCCATGTTATCTCTCCATGTTTTCCCAGTTCCCCTGGAAATCTAGGATAAAGTTTAAGTATAAATGCTGCCTTAGCTACTAAGAAGGATGGTATTGGTCCCTAGTTTTGACAGTGTTGCTGTACCTTCCATGTTATTGGTCCCTAGACATTTGTTCATAGATGCAGGATAGATAGTCAGTTGTTTTTCCTTTTTTTGTCTCCGTGTGCACAGGAGTAGCAAATTGAAGTATTTGATGGGTTGGCAGAAAGTTAGCATCAATATTTCTGGTGCAGTGACGAAGCTGAAGAACATCTGAGGCCGTATACAGTGTCAGACAAAACTCTATGAAGTTCTGTTCAAAGGAGGCTCCAACGTATTCTAGAAGTGTAATTTATACTCCAGATATTTGTTCTAACTGGAAGAAATTAACAATTTATGATAGTCCTTAATGAAAAATTGTCCAAGGTTTCCAAGATAATGCATTTATGGGTTGTGTGTCTCCACAATAAAGCAGAAATTGCTGTTATATTGCAGGTTACCTGATACTTTTGTGAACTTGTATCTCTCTATGTCTGTCAGACTCGGCTATAGTGAACGGGGTGTACTGGTCAGAGGCTCTAAATAAGGTCTTTGTGGACAACTTTGAGAGAGACCCCTCCCTCATTTGGCAATACTTTGGCAGTGCTAAGGGCTTCTTCAGACAGTACCCAGGTGAGTGTGAGGAGTTACAGCTTTGACATGACCCATTCAGATACAGTATTCATTTAGCATGCATTTTATTGACCCAGCCGGATAATACTGCATATTTTTTGTGTTCCTTTCTGTTTAGCCATAATCTGATTTTTAGGTGCATTTGAGATGATTTTTGGAGGTAATTGTGTATGCGTGCAAGCAGCAGACTGAGAGGTGGTGTACAGCCTGAGTGTAATTAGCTTGCATAGTCCTGCCTCCCTCAAGAGATTGTGGGAGCCAGGCAAGCAGGGAAGATTTAGTCAGACTAAGTGACAGCTGCAGGAGAGAGAGGGAGGCAGGTGGGCCACCTCAGTGCAGACAACAGAATGTCTTGAAGGCTAGTTAGCATGGTGGGAGCATATAGACGACCTACATGCAATATATTAATGTGTGTTTTTTTTTTTTTTTTTCCAAAATGCCCCATTTTTCTTTTATAGGTATAAAGTGGACACCAGATGAAAATGGAGTAATAGCATTTGACTGCCGAAACAGAAAATGGTGAGTGCAGTCACCTTTCTGCTATAGCCTAGCTTTACTCAAACGGTGAGTGTAGTCATCTTTCTGCTATAGCCTAGCTTTACTCAAACGGTGAGTGTAGTCACCTTTCTGCTATAGTCTAGCTTTACTCAAATGTAGTTCATGCTTACCCAAACCACTGCAAATACAGTTTTGGGTCTAGAACTATAATTACCACTGTCCTGCCTTACACTACATGCCTACACATACCAGCTGCTCTATGAGAAACACTGACTTTATTCAGAACCTTATTCTGACAACACGTCTGCTGGTTGGACCACTCAGATAGCCGTGACAATGACGCATGTGAAATCCTCGGCAACACTCATGTGTCTGATAAATGCGTATCAACCGTGCCATCTCCATGGTGGTGTTTGTACTGTCTGGAAGTCAGTGGCTCCATCCAAAGAACATCCAGTCAGCACCGCACATGCCTTCAGAAACTGATTATTAATGGGGGAGAATGAGGGTGGAGGGTGGAGAATGAGTTGAGTAATGGATGGGGTAGTGGGTGGGAAGGCAATTTGAGTAATGAATTGGGTAAAGGCTGGATGAACACCTGAGTAATGAATGGGGTAGAGGATGGATGACTAGTTCTGAATGCTGAATGTGTTTGGATGTTCATTCAGCAGTTAAGAGTTAACTGCCAACATCTGAAGTTTATTTCCTTTTTCTCTGCATGTGTGTGCGCCGCGAGCGCAGGTACATACAGGCGGCCACGTCACCCAAAGACGTGGTGATTCTGGTGGATGTGAGTGGCAGTATGAAAGGCCTCAGACTGACTATCGCCAAGCAGACGGTCTCCTCCATACTGGACACGCTGGGGGACGACGACTTCTTTAACATTATTGCTGTAAGTATCAGTTGAAGGGTCGTGAGATCATGTGAGATCAGCATCTGTGCTGTAGGCACAGGTTAGTTTGTGCAGGCCTGCCATATAAGACTCACCTCTCTGGAATAACTCCCTCTAGCCCCATCGCAAATGAAAAGTTATCAGGGTTTGCAATTTAAAAAGTTTCTACCAACTGTGAATTACTGTAGCTGTAATATCTGCTGAAATTGTGTCTGATTTGATTGGTTAGTGGCAGGCAAATCCTGTTTAAAAAAATAAAAATGTTCATGATAAGTTTAGCGAAGTGTTCTGGTTTCAGCAGTGTGTTTGAATGCCATTGCATAATGCTAATTGGCTAAAGACGTATTAAATTAAGTTCAGGAAACGTCACTTGACTTTTGGTACTTTTCATTTTTCATTTGGTACTCTCTTTTCCACCCTTCATAACTGTGGTATTGTATTATTGTATATCCGATAATTTCTATAGGTTGTGTGAAAACATCAAATATCCGAAGCAGAGCATTTGAAGCTGTGTTGCACATTGACACTTTCCATTATTATGTTGGACAGTGGTATCATGTGTTTTATGTGTTGCCTGATAGCAATATGATTTTCTGGAGTCATCAATTACAGCTTTCAGTAAAGAAAAGCTCTTCCATTTGTATTTTAACACAGCTGTAAGACATTTAATGTACCACTGTTAGTTGAAACCTTAAGGTAAAATGCTGTGAAATTAATTCATGTTGGATTAGAATATACATCAGGACACTTCCATTTCATAAGTGCTTAGAGGACTTTTCTCCTAATATTGCACCACAGTGTTGACAATAAGACGGATCTATACATACTCCATTGAAAACAAATTCATATTTCAGAGTTTACACATGAATGCTGATTAATTACATTTTTAGCACTCCTCTTTAAAATATTTGATCATTTTATTATTAAAGTGGTAATAATACCATGTTTTGTGCAAACCAAAGAGCTAAACCTATTTTTGTCAGGGCAGTTGTATCCCGTCTCGGCACAGGGAACTGTCTGACCTTTAACCATGAAGCTTTACTTTTTCCTCACAACCAAATGCAAAATAGTGGGCAATGCATCTTTTTCCAGTGTCCTCAAAAGTTAGTTTAAATGAACAGGTAGTACTCTTCAGCCAAGATTCATACAGTTCTTTCGTAAGCAGACAGAGGTTGTGCTATAGCCTCTAATGGAAGGTCCTGCTGTTCGCTGATGCAGTCGATCTGTGTTTCTGTCTGCCAACGCACTTCCTTACAGCTGATTATACAGCCTGTAATTTACTCTGCCCACACTGTGTGTCCATGTGGGTGCATGCTGTAGTTCATCTAACTCCACTCTGTTCTCTAGGTGTAGGTCAACCTGAACTTTTGCATTGACGTCTAGACAAAAAAAAAAGATCCTTTACACAAAACTGCCAAAATAAATCCACCATTAGTGGCCGTCAGACCTAAAACACATGTATACGCAACTAATGCATGTAATTATACATGCATATCTTA
Organism: Sternarchorhynchus goeldii; assembly: GCA_028565775.1. Taxonomy (NCBI): domain Eukaryota; kingdom Metazoa; phylum Chordata; class Actinopteri; order Gymnotiformes; family Apteronotidae; genus Sternarchorhynchus; species Sternarchorhynchus goeldii. The sequence goes on from JAOXYF010000016.1 coordinate 5,583,027, forward strand.
TCTTTGAATGAACACTAACAGTTGTTCTGGAAAATTGTCTCCACAGCTTAGAAAGTGATGTACAATGTGAAGGTAATTATGCAAAAATAAATGTCATCTGACGCTTCAGATACAAAAGATGAGCCGTGTGCTGTGTCGAGATGAAAAGGAAAAGAAGAAATTACAGACTAATTAGCCTTCGAGTATGAAAGTGAAGTGAAGAAAAAGAATTAAAGCAAAAATAGTTAAAACTGAAATTACTGACGGAAATTACCTAAAACTGCATGAAAGGAAAAAAAGAAAAGGCCAAAAAAATCTATTCTATTCTAAAATTCTTCTAATTTTCAAACCAAAGCAGATCAATCCAAGTCACTTTCTAGCTATTTTGTCCATATTTGAATGAATACGTTTCAGTATTTGATCATCTTCCAGATCATGGTATTGTCACATGACAGTTTGGTGGTCTTTAATGAAATATTAACATTTAGTCTTAGACCGACTCTCCACTTTTCACTTCCACAAGATCTTCAATTGCCTTTTTGTGTTGCATAGTACCGTAATCATGTTAGCGAAAGGGATTGTACTCGTTTTCTCCCCCCTCAGTGATGGGTTCAGAAACAACGGAAGACTTTGATGTTTATTCTTCAATCAAAATAATAGTTTATTCAGAACACTTTGATTTAAACAGCGGCCCTTGTGCGCTGAATAGAGACGAACGATTTAATAGCGTCGCTGGTGTGTCCACACTCGTGGGGACGAGCGCGTCGTGTTCCCTCATGCCGACATTACCGCGCTACACCCGGCATGGCGCGGGCGAAGGACGCAGTCGTTTCTTTTCCCTCCCCATTCACTTTGAAGTCTAATTTCTAGTCATGCATTAAATTAACAACAGTATCAGGAGAAGCCAGGCGCTTGTTGAGAAGGGGTGGAGGGGCGGAGCGGGGCGGGGCGGGGTTAAGCCGTGGAGCTCGGGACAGTGCGGAGCAGAAGAGGGGAGCGCTGGAAGCCATGCAAAAAATGAAGGAGGCAGGTCTGGTTATCGGAGATGGGGGAGGGGGCGTGGGGGGTAGTGGAATGCCTAACGCAGGATACGGGGCTGCCTTCGCACGTGAGCTGTTGGGCTTCGGTCACGTCCGTAAGACCGGAGGACACCCAGAGACATGTGCGCATGGCTCCTGAACGTAAAGGAATATGTGCCAGTGCTGCTTTTGAAAAGTGTTTGTGTGTGTGTAATCTGCCAGGCTGTGTCTGCTTCTCTGTGTGCTTATAATTAGTCATCCTCATTAGTGACATGCTTTTGGCATTCAGCAATCTGATTATGTAGTTAAAATCACACAAGTATTTAATTTTCTCTTAATAGAGTCACACGTTCCTCTCTCTTACACACACACACAAATCTTGGGGCTGTGAGGTTGTACTGTGGCTAATTTAGGAAAACAGTAAACAAACAGTATGGTTTGATAAGAAGGGAATGTTGTGGCTGGTATGATTCATTGTTTCACTTGTCCTCTGCTCATGTTGGTACAGTACAACGAGGAGCTTCGTTATGTGGAGCCCTGCCTCAACAGAACTCTGGTACAAGCGGACGTCACCAACAAAGATGTGAGTCTGTAATTACATCACCTGTTCTGGTGGAAAAGTGTGTGTGTGTGTGTGTGTGTGTGTGTGTGTGTGTGTGTGTGTGTGTGTGTGCATCTCCCTTCATTTCCCTGTGAATGTGTGTCCTCCTTTCTGTGTGTGTGTGTGTGTGTGTGTGTGTGTCTGTGTGTTTATCTGTGTTAATGCACTGATTACTCCCTTGTAGATCTTTGTCTGGCTGTTCATTCGATCCAGCTTTAGCACACAGTGATGTAACCCAGTCGATCTGCTTTCATAAGAACTTGCTGTGAACTGCACATCCCTCTTACATCATCACAACCTCAATCCACCGCACAACCCGCACTTCTGTCTACACTTGGATAATCCTTCCTAACCCTGGATTCCCTATACTGGAGAGGAAAACTGCAACTGTGAAAATTCATAATGGCTCATCTCAACATGTCAAGACAGTCATTGAACATGAGAAAGGCAGTTCTACTCTACATGTCCTTCTTTAGCTAACAGTACATCCACGTCCTATTGACTGAACCATAAACGCGTTCCACTCTGTGATCTTCCATAACCTTTTCTCAGTGTCCTATTCTTAGTGGATACGTTATTATCAATGCTTTGCTGTAAAAGAGCAGCAGCCATTGTCGTGCGGTTGGAGGAACTGCAGTTTTAATGCAGCCACATATCTATAACGTATAGTCTACTGCACCATAAACATCCCTCACTAGAGTAGTTTGTTTTGAATATTGCTCTGCTCTTGTGGTTCTCATTTCTGTGTATCTGAGAAATTATGAAATAATGCATTGGTATGAGAAATAATAGTTATAAAAACCCTCAGTAGCAATGCAGACCTGATTTTACAATACGTTCTGGTAGTAGCTGTCAGTTTGCTCTCTCTGTCTTCCTCCCATGCTTGCTTGGTCTTTCATTCACATGCATACACAAACATGCACTCTCTCTCTCTCTGTCTCTCTCTCTCCGTCTCTGTCTCTCTCTCTCCGTCTCTGTCTCTCTCTCTCCGTCTCTGTCTCTCCGTCTCTGTCTCTGTCTCTCCGTCTCTGTCTCTCTCTCTCCGTCTCATCTCATCTTTTTTTCTCTGTTCTCTTGCTCATAGACATGCATACGGGTAATAGGATCGATGGAGTGGAGGCTGAGAGTGGAAGTTATTACACCGATTACTTTTGGGGGTGGGGGGTGGTAGGGCACTGTGTGTGTGTGTGTGTGTGTGGTGGTCAGAGCACTGGTGGGGTCAGGGCAGCTGAAGGACAGAACAACAGGAAGGCAGAAGAGAGGAAAATGTCCTGAAATGCCATTCACAGATTTAAACTCTGCCTGGTGGTAGCTGCTTTTAAGTATTATTATTGAATTATAGACTAATATATTAAACATAGTTCACACCCACTTTAGAAACATTTCTTTATTTGAAACACATTCTGGTTTTTGATACTTGTGTATATAGGAGGGACTATAGCCCATGTGAGCATGCATGTACAATATGTGTATAACTATTGTACAAATAACTGTTATTTTAACTTATCAGAGGTCTTTTTATACCCCTGACTTTTTCAAGCTCAGCAGGAAATGCAACATCAAACATAAGTGCTATAAGTGCTAAGTTACCCAAAGCAGTAAAAAAATAAATAAATAAATAAATTTAAAAAAGAGTCTGTAACTCTGAAATATTCACTCTACATATGACATACAGTAGGTAACATTACAGTTTTTATATGTTCTGTGACAGAATATGGTCTCCCTTATAAACCTAGAATTATATTCCCAGCATTCCCAGCTGATTGCCACTTTGCTAAACAGAGAAAAGAACTTAGGAAGTTGAGCCCGACTACTCATTAGTCAGTCTTGCATATAGTGTTGTCTTAAAGTACATCGACTGGCTTGAGGCAGCGAATGTAGCATAAGCCTTTCAGCGCTCTGGCCATGCTCCTGTTCATCAGCCCTTTTATCAGCTGGCGCCCATCTCTGTGCGTCCTCTGGGTGGCGCCGTAGAGATGCGGGTTTAAAAACATGCGGAGGAAAGCAGGCACTCTGCAGGAAGCGAGAACACACTTGCCAGCAAGAATTTCCCCCTTTTTTCCATTTAATTTCCAGCATTTTTTTTTACTTTAGCAAGGCACCTTGTGGGTGTTGCAATGTCCTGGAGGACATCAGTGAGTAGAAAATAGCAACACTTTAGGGTGGAACCGTTTGGCAAGATGTGTCACCAAATAACTGGTGGTGATCTGCGCTCTTCACCATATCCCAAGATATAAAAAATCAAAATCTAAAACTAGGATCTAGCAAGCAAACCATAGCAAAGGGTCAAACACTAGCTATAACTTCTAGGTGCTGCTATGAAACAGGGACCAGTGGAGTTGATAAACAGGCAGATATATTACAACACATTATAGACTATAAAGACTAATTGCTGTTCTCAAACAGCTCAGCAGAACTCGGCAGTTTCACAAAGAGCAACAGTAAACATGGAGCTCTGTATGACAGCCTAATTAACCTGTCATGCAGCGCAGGTGCAGCTGATGATAAGGTGAAGAAGGGGGTGGAGATCAAGCTGGAGCAGAGAAGCCAGTGTGTTTAGAAGGTCAGCCCAAGCTCACTGCTGATAGGCCAGTGTAGAGAGAGGTGGGTCTTTCCCCTTGTTTTAAGGTCAGCCCAAGCTC
>JAOXYF010000016.1:5589795-5607622 GCA_028565775.1 Sternarchorhynchus goeldii
GTTTAATAACAAGAGAGACAGGTCATGGTCCGTTGGTCTTTAAACCCACTACGCGCACGCACGCGCGCACACACGTATATTGGGAGAGAAGAACACTCTGGAGCCGGAGTTTTGTTAATCTTCTCTGAACAACAGTGACATTTCCATGTGCTCCGTCCAATTCAGTTTTTTTTATTCCTACCAGCTCTCTCAGACTTCTCTAAAGGCTGAAGCAATGTGTAATCACCAGCTGCTTTAAACTGCGTGGAGCCCTGTGTGTGTGTGTGTGTGAGAGAGCTAACTTACGCCTTCGTTTCCCACTGCAGCATTTCCGCGAGCACCTCGACAAGCTGTATGCAAAGGGGATAGGCATGCTGGATGTGGCGCTGACCGAGGCCTTCGAGCTTCTTAGCGAGGTGAGCTCTCTCACTCTCACTCTCACACACACACGCACGCACGCACGCACTGGACCGGGCTCTAATCCATGCAAGTGCCAAAGTATGACAAACTCCTTTTTTTAGTTTAACATGTCATTATGTTTTGATGTTTATTCATTTGTATAATGAGTTTTCCAGAAGCGCACAGCTCTGTACACATCACCCACAGAGACAATAATCTCAAGTGATGCAGAAAATTAAAAAACTTCATTTCATCATTTAAAATGATGATTAAGAGATGGTTATGCAGCTATCAAGTACATTTATTTTCACTCAGAATTCACTCAAAAAATGCTGTTACTACTTAGATTGAAAACTTCATCTATTGCATAACGGGATCCAAAACAAAGTTAGTTTGTCACGCTTCCATTCACTTTTAGTATTAACCAACATGGTGAGAACTACTGGACTAGAGAAGATGACACACTCGCTGTGGTTTGGTAGAAGAAGTGCCAGCTACAGGAACTTCTCTGTAGAGTATTAAATCCATACCAGTATTACATTTATTTCACTTACCCTAAGTACACATTAAATGATACAATTCACCACGGCTGCCTTGAAACAAGTCATGTAGAGATCAAATTCGGAGGAAAGCTTGTCAGTAAGATGAGACATAGTATGATAATAGTATGACAATAAGATGTGAAGCTCACTGGAGAATTTTTCCAAACATTTTCAAAGCATTAATTGTTCTCATCACAGTATACCACACAGTTCCATTGTTATACGCTTCGCCAAGACAGGATGTCGTGCCTCGATGGCTCAGAGGCAGCTCTCCACTCCTGATATAACAGCGCCATGACTATGTGAAGAGCAGGGCACACCAGCGAGCCACACTTCTTTATCGGCTTGCTTCCAGACTTGCAATTCAGTGACGATTGTGTCTCTTTGCATAAAGCACTGAAGAATACCGGAGTGGAACAGTCAAGCATTCTACAGGGAAAACAAGCAAACATCACGAGCCTTTTGTAATGGTGTGTTTGTAGGAGCAGAAAGCAGATATTGTGAAGGCAGCGTGAGGTGTGAATGATAATAGGCAGGATTAGGGAAAGTGAGTCAAACGTTCCAGCGGTGCCAGAGTTAAAGAGCAAGACCCAGTAATTAGGGGGGGAAAAAGTTCTGTACAGAGTCGTTATGTAGAACAATTTTATGTGGAAACATTTGTCTATAAAATGATCAAAATACACTATGAACACAGGTACATTTGGAACCTCGTTTTTTGATTAGTCACCTTTGGACTTTAATTCACTATTTACATGAATCATATGAAACTCAAGTAACAGTCCTGCCTATTATTTGCATTTGTTCTATTTTTAATTAATCTTGGCTATTAATCCTAATAATTAGGTTGAATATGTCAGTATGTGGTCCGTCAAAGTTATTTATCTGATGAGTGGGTCTGTGTTTGAGGAAGGTATTACAGTACATGTAGTGCTCCTCTAACCACACGTACGCAGCTCCTCTAACCACACGTACGCAGCTCCTACAAAAAACTTCCAGAGGTCTTGCAACTCCAGTGACATTGATAATATGATAGTGGCCTGAACTTGTGGCTAGAGGACACTGGAGGTGCTCAAGTGTGAATGAGGCATCAGCAAGATTTAGTACTGCAGATGCCTCTAAAATAACCATGATGCACACATCCCCCCACCCTATGCACGCACGCACATGCGCGCACACACACACACACACACACACACGCACCCTACAGTCTTTTGAGACATTCTCCAGGGAGAGATAACTAAGAAGTTATTGTATAACATTAATTGCATTTATTTTTAGTGATAATGGGTTTAATGTATGAACTGAATCAGAGCATTAACTCTCAACACTGTCTTCATTATAGGCCAACGTTTACGTTGGTAAATCAGTTCTGGTTGATTTGATAAGGGGTTATTTGGTTGTTTTAATGAGGACCATTAGACGAGCAGCAGAATTACTGACAAACATCTGACTTTAATGTGAGTTAATGCAGGGGGGGAATTAAATGAAAACTCCCCACAGAACAGGCACCTCAGAGGTAATATACACAATAACATATCAGGGCTTCTGGCCAATGAAATTTATAATCATATTTTATTCAATTTCTTTAATAAATTGAGGTTTTAGAATAAAGATGGCATGGAGTTTGCATTAAAATTGCAATAAAATTGCAGTAAAACTTGTTTTGTTGATGACTTGTTTGTGAGATGGGTGTTGGTGTGCATTTGTGATAAATTCTGGGTTTGAGCTGATGTGCTGCATTTCTGTGTGTATGCGTGTGTGTGTGTGTTTATGTGTGCATGTATTTAGTTTAATCAAACAGGTCGAGGCAGCACGTGCAGTCAGGCCATCATGCTGGTGACAGATGGTGCTGTGGACACATATGATTCCGTCTTTGCCAAGTACAACTGGCCTGACAGAAAGGTACAGTACTGATATTACTGCAGTCAAGAGAGAACAGCTGTAATCACCGTCAGTTCTAGCAGTCCTGGGATCAGATGGAAGGAGAAAAGCCCAAGGTTTTAAATAATAATGCATGAACAATTTCATGAATATGATGTTGAGAGTATGATGTTGCTACACAACAGAAAGCATGGTGTCCAGTATAATAATCCTGTTTCTTAACTGGTAAAAAAAAAAAAAAGTAAAAATGCCGTGTCATGATTCAGTTACGTCTGGAATCTCTGTGTCTAATGGAGTAAGATTGAGAGGTTTGAGTGGTAATGAAGTCACATGGGTTTGCGGCTTTCTGTTGCTGTGCAGTACAAGACCCAGCACAGCTTCCATGTCAGACGCACTCGCGTGTTTGGGTGACGTTCTCTGGTTCTTTGGCTCGCCTCTCTTGGCGCTTGTGCATTAACGGAGCAAAATCGTCTCTCCTGCTGCTGCATCTGACCTTAACACAGGCGCATACACACATACACACAAAAGTGTAGAGACAGACCACACACAAACACACTAACACAAACCAGGGTGTCCTAGCGGAGCTGGTTTTAACAGGTCAGTGACATAACCTCATAGCTGTGGGGTTTGTGTGTGTGTGTGTGTGTGTGTGTGTGTGTGTTTATGACCTGCATCATGACCAGGCCCCTCTCTATCAAGAGCCAATGTGGCACTAATGTTCTCCCTCTGTGCTCTACACCACTAATGCCCCCTTTTGTGTCTCATTGTTAAAGTTCCTCCCGGCACTGTGCTGGTAATGGTTCCCCCTAGCGCTCTACAGCTAATGCGTTCCTGGGTGGCTGGGATCTGCTGACAAACCGCACCACTAATATCTGGCCATGTGTCGTCGAGTTAATGTTCCTCTTCTCTTTCTTTTGTGGAGTTAATGTTCCCTTCATAGATGTCATATTCAGTATCCTTCTACGTTGTCACCACTACCCAGATTTCTATGCAGTTGGTTTGATACACCTGTGGACACTCGACACTGTGGATGCTTAGTTTTCTTCAAATGTGTGGGGGTGTGGCTTGTGTCAGGGCTTCTGTGGTGCTAGCCAGCTTTGTCTGAAAGATAGAAACTTTTCCTAGCAAGTATATTGGTGCATTGGAGTCTGAGCTACCCTGGATATTATAGTGGATACTGGGAGGTACAAGAAATGTATATTAAGTTTGAAATCAGAAATGCCACTTGCCATATAGCAATAGAAAAAAAGTATTTTGAACCGATGAACACACTTCTGTAGATGACTTTGTTCCTCATTGTTTTGCTGAAAAATTATTCCTTTTGGGGACTTTGTTCATGGAAAAATAAGCACTGGCAAAGTTTGTCTGCATGAAAGGTGTAGAACAAGGAGTGAATATGAATGAACCCTCCTGATTTACCTCCGGTCTTGTAATTCTCGTCTAGGGACGTGTGGACGCTTGTGCATGGGTGACTGCTTTTGATTAACCAATACAAGCATTCGGACTCATAGCCAAGAGGCATTAGGGAAGGAATGGATGGAAGAAATGATAAAATGAGCCAAGGTTTTACATCAACAGCTAAATACAAAAGCAGAAGTATAATAGCACACATGAACATAAATAGAACCACAGAAAAACAGGTCACAATATAGTCAAATTCACATGTAAAATACAGAAGTGAACTGAGAATGCAGAACAGATTAAACTAACAGCAGGACTAATACTAGATAACCAGGGAGCAAAGCAATACGAAACAGAATGTATAAAGGTATACAAACAAAAGAGACAATAACCAGAACAGAACCCAGCAGGATTTAACCAGACAACAGGACATAACCAGAGCTAAAGGACTAGATCAGAACTAACTAGATCTGAAAGAAAATAACCAGGACAGATAATCAGAAATAATCAGAACAGAGATAAATATTACAAATTACAATAGACAGTTCTGCATCACAAAAAATCAGAGTAGGAATGCTAGAGGAAACAGATGATGAAGAGCAGAAATATAAAGACCAGCAACAACCAGTGAAGGACAGTAACATGCCAAGTCTAGGACTGTGCTTATGAAACAGAACTAACGACTGAGAAATGAAGAACAGGTGAAAACACTTAGACCTCAAAACCATGAAGAGAACGAAAACACAGAAGACACTGAAGAACATAAAAAAGAGGATAAACACGGAGCGGAGTCAGGAGCATGGAGTGATCCTGGAGGGGAAGCCAGACAAGTTCTCAGTCAAGTCTGGCTACACACACACACACACACACACACACACACACACACACACACACACACACACACACACGTTTGGTTCAGGAGCTTTAATCAGATGGTTCAAGTGGGTTTCTGAGGACTGCATCCAGAACCTCAGAACATAGATCTAGGTTTGTATTAGGGCTTTGCAACTAGTTTAAGGATTCACTTGTCCCTGTATGTGTTTATATATCTAAACTTTACATGTAAATTTATGCACATTATTTTATATGACAGGTTGTCTGAGGTTGAAGATGGCCATTCTTGTGTATGAAGTGTGTAAGAAAATGTGTGGCCAAATCAGTATGAGCGCATGCAGCTTACCTCTGTGCTTAATCTAAGCATTCCCCATCTGCTAAATGTGTGCCTGTCGATTCGGAAAAATTGTCATTTTGGGAGGTTGGCATAGGCTGGCATCGTCGGCTTTACTGAAGGGCACCCCCGCGGCACTGCTCCTGTCCTCACAACAGGCATTTATCATCAGCACCTTTGGTGCTGTCACCATGGAAACGCTATTCTCGGCACCAGCTTGGCAGGCTGTCTTGATTGGAACCGTCCCAGAATATCTGAGGTAGAACCGGGAATTGTGTAGCTTTTGAAATGTGATCCGGGTGATGCCTCCCTGCACCAAGATCTGACCATCTACTCTGATAAGTCACTTCTCATGCCATCTGCAAATGTAAGAAATCTAGGTGTGGTCATGGACAGCCAGCCATCATCTTCTGGTTATGTTGCTAATATTGGACATGCAGAATTGTCTTATATGGCAGCAGGAGAATCAGATCATTTCTTTCCAGAGATGCCACTTGGTTGCTGATACAGTCCCTTGTCTTCTTAACGCTGGTTTACTGCAACTCACTTTTGGCAGGCCTCCCTGCTTACGTCAGCAGACCCTTTCAGATGATCCAGAATGCTGCTGCTTCACTCACATTCGATCTTCCCCGAGTTCATAAACATCCCTCCTCTGCTGCATCCCCTCCACTGGCTTCCTGTAGTCGCCTGCGTCACATTAAAAGCCTTACGCTTGCCTACAAAGCCAAAAATGGTCCTGCTCCCTCCTCCCTTCAAGCTGTGGTCTCAAGCCACATCACAGTCGCACACTTCATGCCTCTGGTACAGCATGGCTTGAACCACCATCCCTTAAGAGACAGCAAAGACAGCCCTCAAGGCTCAATGAACTTCCACTGCATGTCCGTAAATCAAACGAAGACTTAAGACCCACCTTTTCAAGCAGCAGTTGAGTGATCCATAGCCACTTAAATACACTTGAATAATCACCATTCCTTACCCTACTTCTCTACCAAATTGTATGTTTTCTCTTGTGGACTCCACCTGACAGGTTTGTAGCTTAATGATATCCTTACACTCAGGCCGAGTATTCTATAAAGCATTTCTTCAATGGAGACATCTAAGCACTATTATAGGTTCCTCTGGACAATACTGACTGCCAGATGTTTTAAATGTAATGTAATGATCTAGGACTTATGCAAAGTTTTGAGGAGTTTATATGATCCAACAAGATAACTATTTTTTTTAAAGATCCAGTGGTTATTATTAAAAGGGATTACAACAGTTCTTGTTCATTGCTACTTGTTTTGAGTGTGCAATATTAACACCAGCTTGATCTGCACAGGCAATTCCATTAAAGGAATCACCTTTATCAGGAATCACCTGTTTCAGTCTTCATTTCAGCTCAGTCCCAACATTTTGCAATATCCAGAACTGTCATGAAGAAAAGCATGAATGTTCTTCCTCTTTGTGCGAGGGTTTTGGGGGAACGGCATATTCCACGTTTGTGACATTCTGCCATCTGTTTTTGCCGTGGAGTTTATATATTATATATAATATATAATTATATATATATATATCTTTGAAGAGCTTTGAAGGAATTAATTTATTTCTTTGTATTTGTCTCAGTCTTTCTCATTGTTTCTGAGAGAGACAGAGAGAGAGAAAGAAAGAGAGTGTATATGGAAAGGAGATATATTTGGCAGAGTATTCTTACATGTATTCCAAGGGGATTACCCCCGCCAGCCATTAAGGAAAGCTCCCTTCATACATGCATATATATATCTTCCAGCATTGAAGGTCAGTACATTCTCTGACTTTCTGTATCCATTGCTTGGTAGGGGTAAACACACCTACTGTATCTCCCACAACATTTCAAAACCAGACACATCTAAAATAACCCTTTCTCTTTAGTTGTTGGTACAGGTGTTGAGAAGCCCATGCTTTCTGAAATGTAGAGGCAACACATGCCAAAATTATAATATAACATCTGGCAGCACATTTCTTGCATGGATGGGAAATGCTGTGGATTACAGGATATCATCCTTCAGTTACATGCTGAGAACTCAAATGCAAATGTGATAGTGCCTTACATGTATGACTGCTTTAGTTCATACTGATATATTGAGGTAGCTGTGTAATATTCATACAACCAGGCAAGACAATAGTCAAAAAGAAGAAGAGGAGAAAGAACAGAGAATAAAATGACAAAAAAAATGTTCTAATTCATGGAAAGGCTGCCTCTAAACATAAATGTAACCAAAGTTAATTGTGTTCTTTTCAGATATTTATGTTTATGTTAGAGGATTAGACTAAATGATTTTGGGTTAAGCCAACATTCTCCAGCTCAAAACAAGACAAGACTTTACTGTTTACTGTCGTATAGGTACTGTCATATAAGGTCCTTAGAAGATTTCAGCATTCCAGTAGGGTTTTTACCCAACAACACACTCTGTATGTGTGGCGTGTGGGGGCTCTTCCTCCATGGAAGAGGTAATAGAACTGCTTTGTCTCTGTCAGCAGAGGGGACAACCCAGCTTCAACCTGATGTTCCCGTTCAACCTGAGCTCCTTTTAAGAAGAAACCTGAATTGAGGATTACATTAGCCATTGCAAATTCCAGTAGTACCAAGAGCACCAAACACCTGGAACATGCACCATTTTTCTCCGATGTATTTTTCTAATTTTGAACTAAATGCAGTTAAGGCTTCTAAGACTGCTTAGCTGGCCTAGCATGGACATCTTGATAGTGAGCATTCAGGTGTAGTGTATACTCACGAGGTCCTATGTTGTGCTGTTATACATTGGGATACTGAAATAAATTCATGACTATGATAAATTACATTGGCATTCATTCCCATTTTGGATGGAACATTGTGAATTCTCTAAAGAATCCTGGCCTCTGATTTTATGATACACCCATACATGTTATTATACCTTTTTAAATGTTGATGCTGCTAACTATTGCTGAATTCTACATACTTTAAGATGTCTTAATCTTGAATGAAAATTATGTATTTTCATAATTTCAAAATCTGTATTATCCATCAGATTTTTTAGATTATATAAGGACATTTTTTGGTCTTCTGAGGGTAAACATACAATGGAAAAAAATAGAGGCTCAGTAACAGATCTGGAATACTTATCCATTACTGTACAAACAGTTGCCACATCTTTGTTTTGGCTCCAGATAACAGCTCAGGCCTTTCCCTAATCCAATTGTTTAGATTGTTTAATTTGAGGAATCTTTCACAGTTATCGGTGGTGAAAAGAGGGAGTCAAGCTTGGAGGAAGTTTGGGTAGAAATGTGTTAACTTTTAATCGGTTCCATTCTTTCATTTGCTATCCTCCACCCAATCCCTCCCATCGCACCTGTGGGCCATTATCTGCGCTAGCTCAGTGCTAATGGCTCATCTGTGCTAATGGTTTAAGATGCGTTCATGCCTTTTGCAAGAACATCCCTTTATCCTGTGAAAGCAGGAATTATACTCAGTTTTTTTGGCTTCTCTCTTCATGTTGATCACTTTTAATTGCACATGCATTCCAAAAATAACATTACATGCTATTAGATAATAGTTTTTCTAGCTGGACTTATCTTTTTAGAAGAAGCTGATACATTGTGTCTAATGTTGCTTATAGAGGGTTATAGATTGCTTATAGAGTATTAAATAAAACCATAATTGTGTGGATCGCCAGTAAAACAGAGAGCAGTGTTTTACGCAATTGCACAGTTGTCTTTGGTTCTTTGTGAGTGCACTCCATTCAGTGGCTCAGGAAAGCTGCAGGCCTCTGAGATTTCACTCTATTTAGAATGTGAATATAATTAATTAATTGAAAGGAAGAGTGAAAGAGAGAGAGGATGAAAAGTTTTATTCTGCAAGTGACGTTTGACTTTAACAGGTTCAGTACTTCAGGTGTGCCTTTGATCTTGAAAAATCTTTTGAATCTTCTGTTTGTGTTTGTACTCACAGCTTCAGTACAATCACAGTATTAATATGGAGTCAGTATAAAATATAGAGTACCATTCATTTTAGTGACCTTCTTGCATAAGCAATTTTCCAGTTTAACACAGTGAAATGTTGGCATTCCAGAGACATCACCCAGCCACCCCTGTTGTTCTAGACTTTTCTGACTGCAGTGGTGTAGTCTACAGTGCTCAGTAGTGGACACAAAGTATCTTAATCCAATGCATCACAGGCTGTTGCTGGAAGTGATGGTGGCATATCCATACAGCCACAGAGAGTAACCTCATAGTTCAGAACGTTATTGCTGAAAGTCTGAGTGAAGGTCAGAATCCTCACCAGCTGCATCACCTCAACCATGGTCCTACTCGCACTGGTATATGCCAACCACCTATCCGTGGATAGAACACTGACTACAGAGTCAGTGCCCAGAGGCAGACAGGTTCTGCTGGGACTCAGAGATGATGTTTCTTCCTCTTCTTTTTCTTCTGCTCAGTCTTGATCATTTCTTGGAGCAGTATAGAAAAAGTTTGAGGAAACTAACCACAAAGAATTAGATTACCAGTGAAGATCTACTAATTACTTTGCAGGTATGGACCAGTCATCATACCGTCATGTAATTTTAATTAAAGCAGCCTATAGTTCTTATATGCCAAAGATATGAACCTCTGCCTGCTCAAGTCAGTCAAACATTTTCTCTTGACATTGAAAACTTATGAATAATTGGTAACATTTTTGTGACAGGGCTACTAGAGAGGATGGAGCAGGAGGCCAGGGTGGTAGAGGATGGAGCAGGAGGCCAGGGTGGTAGAGGATGGAGCAGGAGGCCAGGGTGGTAGCAGCACGTCTTTGCTTTCCATGTTCAATAAAAACAGCACAAACAAGCGAGAAGCGCACAAAAGCACAAAAATACAGAAAGTTCTGAAATACCACATAGAGTCACAGGAAAGTGCTTGATCAAAAAGTCCATCACTGAGACCGAGAAGTGGCTCCAATGCGCAGCACTGGAAGACTGAACCTGTGGGGTTTTTAAGGGTGAAAACCAACCAAGGAACAGGTGCTACATTAGAAACACGGTGAGAATGGGGGAGTGGTCTGGTGCATTGACGTGTGTGTGTGTGTGTGTGTGTGTGTGTGTGTGTGTGTGTGTGCGTGCATCTCCCTCGAGCTGCAGGGCCGGCCTACCGTGACAGTTTTGCAATTCTATTTCATACTTTTTTGTTTTCTTTATTTGTATTATCGAAAATCACCCGTCTTAGTATTCTTTAATTTGTGTGTTTTATTTGCATGTTTAGTGTAAAATGCCTTGAGTTGTATTTTTATGAAATGTACCATAAAAAATAATCATCGTCATAGACCTACAAAATAGACTCAAGCAGTGAAAGAAAAGGGAGATTTTGTGCATGGCCTGCTAGAGAGCTTGAGCAGCATGGAATCATCTGGAAAGACTGACACTCGTACCCAGCAGGAAGTGGAAAACTGATGACAGGGTGGAGTAAGCGGAGTCAGGGCTTTGCCATGACCGAGAATTTGTATATGGGAATGGCAGCAGCTAGTCTAGAACAGCCATTGAGGAGAAAAACCCCAGCAGAACCGTTGAGAGAAGATAGGAAGATAGATGAGATGGAAGCAAGCAATGCAAAGAAATATCACAAAGGAAGATTGCACTGGCTGACCTACCCTATGATGAGCATCTTTCTCTTTGTGACTAAACTGCCTCTTCCCTAGCTACATCTCCCTAGTTAATATTCCCTAGCTCCTTCTCCCTCAAATCAGAAATAGATGGTGATTTTGTTTAAGCACTCAGCAATTTTTTAGTTGTTTTTACTGTGTTTTTTAAAATTATTATATACATTTTCTTTTTCCAACCTTAATCATTATTATCACCCAACTTCTCTTTGCGTATTTTGCCTTGGTTTTAACCAAACTTTTTAGCATTGCTGTTATCTTTAAAAGAATATGGCTCTTATTTTAAAGAATATTTTTTATTTGGTATGGTGGATGGGATTGGAGAGAGTCCACTAATTATGTTAGCTCCTTGAAGAGAGACCCTCAAACACCTCTTCAACTCCAAAAGCCCAGGGGGAAAGCTGGTCTCATTGGCAGCATGACTGAGTGCTCAGGATCATTGCAAAGTCCATCTGCAGTGCTGTCAACAGCAGCCGGAGGGTGAGACCCAAGACGCAAGTCATAAGCTTCGCTGCAGAAGAAAAGCTCCACACCTAACACAGCTTTGGGCCATCTTAACATATTAAGGCAGGCAGCTGGCAGCAGATTTGGGCAAGCAACTCAGGTTGGGTTTCTCCAGCATGTACACAAGATCACCATCGTCATCAGACCCAACATTTGCCCTGGTATCAGACCAGCAGGGATCCTTGCTGTACTGAAGTACCATTTTATTGCTAAACCCACATTATAGCTGTTTTTTTTTTTATTTTTTTTTTTTTTAAAAAAAGTCCATATTGCTGTACTTCCTTGTGAGTACTGTCCTTGTCGAGCTTTGCAATTTGTGTCTCTCCAGTGGCAACCTCCTCTTTAAAGCGGCCTGCACCTCTCAGGGGGTACCACAGCACTCCCTGCTGCCTGCACCCCTCAGGGGGTACCACAGCACCCCCTGCTGCTGTGTCTGCTTGTGTGAGTGGGTTTGTGCATGATTGTGAAAACGAAAGAGAGCTCCTCCCCACAGGAAGGGCATAATGAAGCAGAGAGAACCCATCTGGATGTGACACTCAGAGGAGCTGTGGGTCAGTGAGTCGCAACAGAGGTCACGCGAGCCCACAGCAGGTTTCTCATGTGGGTATCCACATGTGCACGTCAGGCAGTATGCTTGTGTGCTAGAACAATGCTATTGGTTGGTTCCATTTGATTTCGAATGTATAACATGTGCAGTTATATATTATAACTGCTTTCATCTGGGTTTCTGCTGCCTGATCTTTGCTGGGCAGTGTTTGAATACGTTTTTGTGTGCTTTTATAAACCTGTCTGTCCATTGCAAATACTATTACTGGAATGTGCAATTAAGTGCGTTTAAGATCAAATGAGGTTGGTCATGGTACCGACACATTACTAATTTCTTCAAACAGCCTCAGGCATTTTTCACTGTCTGCTCTATTAGTACCATTTCTCAGTCCACAAATCTGATGTAGTTTAGCGGATAATTAATCATGACAGTGTATTATTTGGCAAATATTATCATATAATCCCTAAGGAGGATTAATCCACACATTATTCAGGAAAGCTCATGTCCTGCATTCTAAAATTTGGACTTGTACCTCATACTTCGTAAAATAGTTGGTCATCTGTGTTCTTTGAGGTCATCTTCGAGCAGATTTTCTGCACTGCCTTCACCCATGTTATGTATACCTTTACCTAGATGTTACGTTACCGTGGCCAAACAGTTGAAAAAAACTGTTGAGTGATTGCAAAAATGCAGATTTGGATTTTAGGGCCAGGGCAGAGTATCATGGACTTAAGGCCTTTTTCCACTAGACAGTGCAATACAGCTCCATGATCATACATTTTGACACATCTTCCCTCACTGCCATGTCATCTGTATGGTACATGAGTATCATTCACACCCATGAAGTCATTTCATACCCATATCTCAAAAAGTAGAAGTAGAGTGGAAAACCCAGTTGTTTTCTCTGACTTTTAACATAAAATTATGAGTAAAAGGTAACTCAAGATTTTAAATGGGGCTGCACAGCCCCGTGAGCCTGTGAGAGAGCCCAGCTGGGTCTTCTGGGCTTGGTCCCAGCACAACCTCCCTGAGCTGGGAGCCGTCAGATGATTTCTAGCTTGTGGACATTTTTTGGTCATCATAGGGCATTTAAAATAATGTTTGGAAAATATAAGGCATTGGCAGAGTCTAGGTGGTTTAACACGATGACATTTTTCTTAGTGGCTTTTGTAATCTGTTTGCTGTGCAGCTGAGGTTTTGTTAAACTGCGTTTCAAATGGTGGCCTTCTAGAACGTTCATTTAGCTTGCTCGGCTGTGGCTGGCTGTATCAGGCACATATTGGCCAATTGCTTCTGACAGTATTGCTTGCAGAATTAAGACTTAAATTCCCCACAGCAAGGTAGCAGAGAAAGATACAAAACACAGGCACACCAACCCAACGCACGCATGCACACGCACAGGATTAGAGAGAAAGAACTAATGACAGTAATGCTCTTGGATGTGATGGCGTTGCACTTTGTTTCAAAGTGAATTTGTAAACATACTTTTAAAGCAAAAACTTGGCAGAGCCGTTAACATAAATGACAATGTGTTTACAAGTAGTGGATGATTTAGTTCAGACAGACTCGAGTTCAATCTCATTAAGAGAAATTACACACTTATTCAGGTTTTTTTTTAATTCACAATAGGCTTTGGACTCCTAATGTGTACCAACTGAAATGCTTAAATGTTTTGTTTACACTGTTATATCCACAGTAGTCCACACACCCACACACACACCCACCAAAAAAAAAAACCCATAGCTGATAAAAACAAAAACAATCAAAACACATGAAAGATTAAGCTTACAAACACAGAAAATCCCAACAGAGGATCTCGCAGGACAGTTTCTCTCTCTGTCCTCATCCATTAAAGCATATGCCCACCCACCATACTGGACTAGTGCCTGACAGACTGAAGCATAGCTGTGTTGAGGAGGGCAGCTGTGTCTCCCCGGGCACACAGCTGGAAGCTGGACAGGGGGCTTACGTGATCTGGCAACCCTTAGCCCTTAGTACACACAGACAGCAACCACAATCTGGCAACTGGGCCTCCTCTAAAAACTACCTTCCAGACTCCCCCAACACACATACTCATAAACACACCAGGAGGAAGATATGAGCATGTTTTCACATGAGTTTCACACACCACACGTTTCCAACGGTTATTTTAGCCGGTTTTTAAAAAATATAAACATGAAATGTTGCCAAAATAAAAATCAACATTTACATGCATTGCCCACACAAGAAACTGATTGGCTTTAACCTTCACTGGACAGTAGGTCAGTTGACATCCATTTGTATTAGTTATTATTAATAAGTTTCATGATTAATGCTCTAGAAAAAAAAAAAAAAAGTTCTCAAAAAAATGACCACAAGTATTTTTCAGCTCTGTAAAAAATAAACCATAACGTAATTAGCCTCTTGAATAAATGACCACACCTAAATTTTGCTTTATATCTTTATATCATAAATTTTGCTCTATCCCTAATAGCATGCGCTTGGCATTTAAATATTATAATCACTGTAAGTTTACTCTCATTTGTTAGCTGATGGGTGCATTAAAAACCTAAAAGATAAACCCAATATGAACACTAAACTAATCAAGTGTAGATAGCAAATGGTGGAGCTACAGCCTTATCTGCTCTTGAGCGACCAGGCTTCGGAGTTATCTGAGGCGATTAAAAATGACTGACGGTTAATATCTGCTTCTCTCTCCACAGGTCCGTATATTCCCTTACCTGATTGGGCGTGAGTCTGCCTTCGCTGATAATCTGAAATGGATGGCGTGCACTAACAAAGGTTGGGCTTCCTCAATTTTCCTTCCAATCATGGAACTCCGCAGACATTTGGACAGGCTCGTTAATGAGTGCTGGGAGAGGAGGAGAAGGGAAAACTGGGTGTCAATAAACGAGCTTTCTTTCATGTGTTCATATATGTGGCAACAATAAAGCTAGTGACTTGCTGGCAGATCACGGGGCCACAATCGATGGGGTGGGCGTGTGCTCATACACATCATTTGTTTGGCCCCCTGTTTTCTGTGACTGAATGCCAGCAAATAATGACTCAAGCAAGGGGAGTTGCAGAGACATGTCAAACAGACTAAAAGCTAAATGTTTTTGTACATGTTGGCGAATGTACCAGCCCATAGCACAACAACTGTCAACATCCTGTTTCTCTGGAATCCTTTTGTTCTTTAGTGCAAGTGTACTAACCCCCCCCACACACACACACGTTCAGTCAAAAGTTTAGGCACAATTGATCAAATCTGTTTTTATTGTCTGAGTCTTTTTAATTTTATGCTTTATATTTAAATTTATTTCTAAGGCAAAATAAATTCTAAAAATTGCTTTAAAAATTATTTGAATGCTCCCACAACAGATAATCTTCATTTAGAAAAAAAATTCTTAGCACATAGGAGAAATTCTTCAAGACTGTTGGAAATCACCAAGAAAGCTGTCCTAAAGGGCTGGTTACTATGAAGAATGTAAAAGTCAATATTTAACAGAGCATAATCATGCCACTGCATTTTCTGAAAAACTTTTTAATGTTGAAAATAGAAAAAAGTGAACAGAGTAGGTAAACTTTTGTCTCGTAGAATACTGTCTCTGGTATGAGCACCAGGGGATGCCATCAGTGATGAATTAACCTTTCACAACTAGGGAGTGGCCAATATATTTGTCCTGGATGCTAAAGGAGCCCTAGTGTATACAGATTAAAAAATTGCTTAGATATTCAGGTCTGTAGGTGTACTGAACATTCAAGTGCTTATATTTGTTTGGCCTGGTGTGATTAGTTTAGTTAGGTGATTAACTTAGTTAGCTCAGCTGGTTAACATATATGAAAGGCTGATGCTGGATGTAACTGGGGTTATTCGATTATATGAAAATATTCCCTCATCTTAATATTTACAAGTATCTACTCAAATAATATGTAAATACACTCACCGGCCACTTTGTTACGTACACCTTGCTGGTACCGGGTTGGTCTTCTGCTGCTGTAGTCCATCCACCTCAAGGTTCGACATGTTGTGCGTTCAGAGATGCTCTTCTGCATGGTAATTTGAGTCACTGTTGCCGTTCTATCAGCTCGACCCAGTCTGGCCGTTCTCCTCTGACCTCTGGCATCAACAAGCCATTTGCACCCACAGAACTGCCGCTCACTGGACATTTTCTATTTTTTGGACCATTCTCTGTAAACCCTAGAGATGGTTGTGCATGAAAATCCCAGTAGATCAGCAGTTTCTGAAATACTCAGACCAGCCCGTCTGGCACCAACAACCAGGCCACGTTCAAAGTCACTTAAATCACCTTTCTTCCCCATTCTGATGCTCGGTTTGAACTGCAGCAGATCGTCTTGGCCATGTTTATATGCCTAAATGCATTGAGTTGCTTCCATGTGATTAGCTGATTCGACATTTGCGTTAATGAGCAGTTGGACAGGTGTACCTAATAAAGTGGCTGATGAGTGTATAGAGAGTGAGAGAGGGAGAGAGGGAGGGAGGGAATGTCAGGAAAAAACAGCTATTATGGCATTTCATATTAGATAACAAATCCCTACCTTTACTGAGGTCTTGGAAGCCTGCTAGGGTTAGTGTTAGGGTTAGCATGGACTGCTTATTCAATTAAATGTGGGTAAATGTGGGTAAATTCACAAAATATCTAAAAGTTTAATTTATTGTCTTGGAATATACCACTTTTATTCTATTAATTTATTGCAATATATCATATTTTTTTTATTTGATATACAATACTTTATTGTTGGGATGGTCCAATACTACTTGTTTCAAAATTTGACTAATAAAAATGGTTTAAATGGCTATCCTTAGCAAGTAGGATGATGGAGGGTTAATGTCAGCCCAGCCCAACATTCTGTGATTCTGTGCTGTGCTGATAAAAGCTGTCAGTAAGCAGATATGTGGTGGTATAAAGTGCCTTTCGTGTAAGCGTGTCCTGAGCGCGCGAGCGTGTGTGCGCAGCAGTCATGTTCACATCATCACACACACATCACACACACATATACTCGTGTTCAAATGGCAGTGGGGACAGATCTTCACTGCGTGCGTTGCGCGTTGCGACTCTGAACGTGCTCTTCCACACGCCGGAGCCCGTATCTGGGCGAGGTCAGCCTGCGTTCGGGCGTGTGCCTTTTAAGTGTCCGAGGTTTCCCTTCGTGGGGTCGTGTAGGGTCGTGTACCACACCACGGCTGAAAATCAATTTTCTCGTGTCCTGATTTTCCCCTCTGATGACTCCACCTGATATCAGTGCTTCAGTGCTTTTGGTGCACAGACAGGCTTTGTATAAGCAGACCTTGTCTGGGAAATAAGGAATATGTGTTTGGTTTATTTTTACTCCTTTAACCCTCCATACTACATTCATACTATATTATAGATTCATGAGCTGATATGGATTGGACGATCTTTTCTCTAAGTGTTTGTTTACACACGCAAGTCATCAATACATTTCTGTACATGAGCCCATTTAGGTCATTGAAAAATATTTAATAGGCACATTTTTTGGTGTGTTTGGAGTGAGCGTCATGGAGTTTGCTTTAGCCATGATTTAGAACAAGTACTGAAGTTTTCAACTCCCGTCTTTGTGGAAGTTAAAAATGCGCTACGTTAGTATGAACCTAGCAGCTTTCAGTGTTTTTAGTTGTGTTCTCACAGCTGGGGGTTTAGTGACTACCTGTTAGGCTCTGGTCTCTCAGCATGGGTCTTTAAGAGGCATTAGACTTTATAGTTCAATGCTCTCGCATTTGCTCATAACAAGTGATACTGTATTGGACTGAATAACTAGCT
>JAOXYF010000016.1:5613830-5634683 GCA_028565775.1 Sternarchorhynchus goeldii
CAGTACATTCCAAATCCAGTACATTCCAAATCCAGTACATTCTAAATCCGGTACATTCCAAATCCAGTACATTCCAAATCCAGTACATTCTAAATCTGGTACATTCCAAATCCAGTACATTCTAAATCCGGTATATTCTAAATCCAGTACATTCCGGCTACTATCCGACTCAAGGGCAGCTATCGGCAGCAGTTGTCAGGTTTGTTGTAACTTGCACTCATACGCTATCTGCTATGATACTGCCGACCCTGTGCTATCTGATGTGGCGAGAGTCGTGAAGAGTTCGACCCGGGATGTGATTAATAGCCAGTGCAGTCGCAGTTCTCCTTGAGCAGAGGCTGCTGGCGCCGAACGTCCTCTAAGCTCTCGTCTAGCCAAGCGAACGGCGGCGACCGCAGCCCGCCGCCCCATCCATCATCCTGCACTTCATTTAGCTTTGTTTTTCACCGGCCAGGATGAACTGACTTGGGGTTGTTCATGTAAGAGGGGAGGAAGGCAGCGATGCTTGTTGAGGGTGCTGATGATGTCAGAGGAAACAGTGGGCTATTGGGTGTGTGTGTGGGGGTGTTGCTTATAAATGAATGACTTGATTCTTGAATTCCAATACTCTCTATATACATGGATGCACACATATATGTGTGTTTGTGGCAAGGCATCAAATTTGTCTGTGTTCCAAATGATACTTTGTTATGCTGCAAAAAGACTGAAAATCACGCAGAAGACTGGAAAAGACCACAGAAAAATATGGCAACATCCAAAATTGTGTTTGGATATTTCAGTGAGCACAGCTGGATTGGTTAGGAGAAAAACTGCATTACACCACCGAAACTGCACTGCACCACCAACATGTTGCCATGACAAGGCTGTTCCACTGAACTCAGCATCAGAAGAAGAAGAAGAAGAAGAAGAAGAAGACCTAGGAGGAAAGCCACAGCAAAGGCAAAAATTATTTGGAAGGAGCTACAAAGTTTAGTGGCTGAGGCTGGAGTGAACGTGCAACAGTCAAAAATATCAAGAGTTCTGCATACAATTGGCCAGTAATGGATGTTGCTTGGAAAAAGTCATTACAGACGAAAAACACATCAAAGCACAGCTGGAGTTTGCCAGAAAGCAAAGTGACTCAACTAAAATGCAGGTTTTATGAACAGATGAGACAAAAATAGATATTTTGGGCAAATATTCAAAATGCAAAATGTTGAGCAAAAACCTTCTGTGTCTTAACAAACACTAATCCCAAAAGATAAATGTGTGGGTGGCAGCATCGTATTGCTTTTCTTCAGCAGGAACTAGGCATCATTAAAACTGAAGGATGGATTAATGGTGAAAAATACAGAAATATGTTGCAAAAAAAACCCCACCTTCAGTCTCCTAAAATCTAAAGCTTTTGAGAAACTTTACCTTTTAGCAAAACAGTGATCTCAAATTCAAGGCTAAAATAACATTTAACGGTTGAACTAAAAAATCTGGATTTTCTTCATTGCTAAATCTAAACCTTAATCCCAGCAAGAACCTGTGGTACTATATCAAGATTCCACAAGCGTCAGCCACCAATCTGAACAGCCTTGAGCACATCTGCCAGGAAGAAGTAAAAATCACTCCCAAATAATGTACAAAGTTGATAGAAACTTATACCCACAGACGTAAAGGTTGTTCTACCAAGAGTTGGTTCTATAAGGGTGTGGCATAATTATACCAACAGGAGGATTTTTCAGTTTAAATTTATTGTTGACAATCTTCTGAAAAATATTTGAAAATTCATGTTGAGATCATATTGGTTTGAAACACCAACAGAGTCAGGAACAACCTGTGTATCATTTATAATCTGGATGAATCTGATGACTTTTAAGGAAGTTTTTATGAGGCACTGTTTGTACCCCTCATCCTTCATATTTATATTACAGATCTATAAAGTATAGGCATTTATCTTGGACAGTGACTTCCCTAACCTTTCTTGTGTCAGCTGTTATTAATCTGACTCTCCATGAGGCCTAAGATCACCAGCAGTCCATTTGTCATAGAGACCCACTTTCCATCGTGGCAGTTACGGTCTGAGGCAAAAAGCTCCCAGCATCACCACACCTGAGTCTGCGCATTACCCGTATCTGTGTATGACAGAACTCAGCTCTGATCTCCTTCCCTCTTTGACCCCCATGACTGTAAGCTCTGCTTACTTCATCCCTCACCCCTGAAACAAAGTACTTTGAGATTGTGCATGGTGTTGTGAGAGGTAAGGTCTCTTTGCCTTTGTACCTCCTTTGTCAGAGCTGACCCCTTTAATTAAAGAACACATGCTCAGTCTCGCAGCATCCAGCAACCATGGCAACAGTCTAAGCCTGCTCCTTTTATACAAACAACATGGTAGCACACAGATTGCAATCCCACAGTATGATGGTACGGTTGTTTCTGTTGGAAACACCAGATGTATTAGTTGAACAGAACTGAAGGTCCGGGCATCTCCTCTTCTAGTACGTCTGAAGTCAGAAGTTAACAGTAAGTCACAAGCCTTTGACTGTATCTTGAATCTTTTTTTTTGTACCATTGTAGTTTACTGGTGAGCTGTGTCTTTGTGTGTTCAAGCTCATGTATCTATGCATGTGTGCATGTGCACACATACATTCACATGACCCATCTATCACACTCCGAAAAGAGTTGATGGAAACGGACTTCTTTACCCAGCGTGCATCAGTCACCAGACTCTAATTACACAGCTGTGCCACATTCACACCTCAGATGCTGCCTGCAGATTTATTGATTGTATTTCTCAACAGCCAGACCAAGGCAGATTTTAAGCATTTCCGATTCCCTAATTCTATCCCGAAGAGATCACATTCCTCTAATGTCCTTACATTGCATTCCACACAAACAGAGGGAGTTTTACCGATGGGTCTCGTCTCTGTGTATTTCTCGGTTACAGGCTCTTGCAGCAGTTTTACATGTGGGCATGTCCATCAACCTCAGAGGGTTAACCCTTTACTGATAGAGACATTCTGGCACAGTCATACAATCGTCTTTAAAAAAATTATCCATATCCTATAAAGAGTGATGATCGTCTGATTCAAAAACAGTGCAGTAGTTTGTTTATTTCATCACAATGACATTCTCTCATTGTTAGCCACGGGGTGGTTCACTCTCCATTGCTTTTTTATTGATTTGGGCCACAGCTATCTTCTGTTACTAATTCTGTTGTTGTGAGGCTGGTCTGTTTCACAGCAGGTCATCGTAGATGAAGTTTTACCTGCACATCTACCTGTATCCCTGTCCAGCATTCTCAGCCCTTTTCCTGAACTGTATTTACTGTTCTCTGTTTTATTCTGCACTCATCCCTAGTTGGAGGACAGCCAGAGTCCGGTACTGATGACCACTGTGGCCATGCCTGTGTTCAGCACAAAGAACGAGACTGTGAGTACAAGATTGACGGTGTAGCATATCTGCTTCCTGACGTACCCTGTTCACCATGTGACGTTTTCTTTATTTCCACTCCACAGGCTTTTTTATATCAAGGTCCAGATTTGCTCTGATAGATCTGATGTCTTTTGGCTCAGTGAATAACGTTGAGTCAGTAGTGTTGATGTCACCAGCACCGAGCCACAGCTATTTGTTTGTATAAAACAATTTGTTAAAAAAAAAAATTTATGTAAAAAGCAGTTTTTTAATGGGCTTTAATGAGAACCGCGACTGTGTCTGATTATTTTTACAGAGCCAATGTGTAGTTAGAGCAAACCTCTTCTCTAAGTGTAGGTGTCATTTAATTGCTGATGACTGTTGTGTTGTTCCTTTTCAGTTAATTACAATCAAAACATTAATCTCATAGTATGGCATTAATGGAACTTTGAACTGTTAACTTGGTCATAAGATTTAACAAACTAACATAAGATCACTTGACAGCATGGATGTTATAGCACCATATAGAGATCATAAAGTTGATAATTATTGATTTATTAAGGAGTAATTACTAATATGATATACTGACTACTGTGAAATACAGATTAGCCTTGTAAGGCCAAAATAATTCACTTAGGCTGTTCAAAGGGGACAGATTGGGGCATTGTGCTGATCTGTACAGTAGCATCGTGCAGTAGTAAAATAAATGTGGGCTGGTGTCAGGCCTTTCCTAAAGAGCAGTACTCTGCTCAAGCATCTCTAAGTACCGGCCTTCAGGTATGAATGAAACCCATGAACCTAGGTCTCCTAGACCTGATTGGTCAGCTCGAGATGTGGGCACTGACGTGATTGTTTTGTTTTGTTTTGTTTTGTTTTGACTTCTATATGTTGTCTTTCTCAGAAGAATAGGGGCATCCTGCTGGGTGTGGTTGGCACGGACATCCCAGTGTCTGAGCTCCTGAAGACCATCCCCAAATACAAGGTACAGAGGCTTAGCTCCAGAAATGCAGTACAGCTTCATGCTGAGGGATGTGCAGAACGTCTTTGAAAGTTTTTTTGTTTTAGTCAAAGATTTAAATGAACTTTAGTGGGTGATCAGTAAAAAAATGCTAAAATTTGTCCTTTGAATATTTGCAATTCTTAATGTGACTGAAAGTACAAGTACAGCGTATAGTAGATGTGCTGAGGTACTTTTGTGTTAACGTTTTTGCGACAGACTGAGGGTGTTCTGAATGCACTGCCACTGACTATAATCAAACACACAAAGCTCTGCTATGCAATGCCGGCCTATAAAAACACTGCTTTTTTCTCTCCTGATTCTTCTAGCCTTTCTCTCCTCGGGCAAAGAACGGCGGGAAAATTACAGCCTTGCCTGCTTTTTTAGTCGTTTCCTTTTTTTGCGTAGCGGGGAACAGAGAAGTTAATTTATGGACATGTCATTAAGAGAAAATTAGCGGGTTTCGTTTTAAAATACCCCATAGCGTTTGAAAGCATATTATTTCGTGGGGAGGTAGCGCTGTTCACCTGCGTGTTGGGATGTGGAGCCCGTGTGTGCCGCGGCCCGGCTGAGCCTCTGTCTCTGCCCCTGACAAGCAGCTGTGGTAAATCATGATTCAGAGATGAACGTAAGGAGCAGGAAATTGTACAGAGCTTGATTGGGCTTTGATATTAAAAAGATAAAAGGGGAATGAGCAGAAAGAGAAGGCCAGGAAGCATGTGGATGATTATGGATTCTTATAGTTTCCCTGATTATGTCCACTGTCTGGGGTGTGTGTGTGTGTGTGTGTGTGTGTGTGTGTGTGTGTGTGTGTGTGTGGGAGAGCGTGCTTGAATTCACAGCTGGGCATTCATGGCTATGCATTTGCTATTACCAACAATGGCTATGTCTTGACCCATCCGGACCTGCGACCCCTGGTAATTAGAAACACTTCTGCAACACTTGACAGTTTTCAAGCTGTTTGTGTGTATGTGTGTGTGTTATTTTTACAACTCTCACACCATACTCTGTGCTATTTTTGTTCTCTCTCCCTCTATCTTTGGTAGACCTAATAACATTCAATTAAACTCACAAGTGGCAATATGAATATTCCTAACATTGCAATGGTAGTAGACTGGCTTCACACTTTAATGTGAGCAATAGACGTGCAGTTTCTATAAACCACCGGACCACCAGCACACATGATTCATGGTGGTCTTTGTCTATCCCTTACATCAAAGAGACTAAATTGATCCAGAGTTGTTAACAACAGGAACTGTGGTAATAATTAACTAAAATTATCTCGGAAGTAGGTGAACCGTTATTCAGTTATCACACTCTAAGTTGAACTTAAGTATTAATACATTAATAATGTAATTAAGTATTAATTACATTATTTATACAAAAATGTTCCAAGCACAGTGGAGCTTTTTTCATTGTACTAATGTAGCACTAAATATCATAATTTAAATCACAGTACATACTGTATTGTATTGTATAATACTGCATGTACGTGGAAAACTTGGGGGGAGAAATTACACAAAATGGACACACACACACACACACACACACACACACACACACACACACACACACACACACACACACTACCAAACACTAATGTTTGCAAGAAAGCAAAATTGAGTGAGAAAGAGAGAAACCTACAGGTGCCTCTTCTCCAGGGCTTATAGATCCAGGCAGGTGTGAGTGCACTCCCTTTGGGGGATGGTTATTGATGGGCAGTTCTGGCCCACCCAGCACACCTCCCAGAAGAACAGATGGAGGAGGAGACGGGTTAACAGACCTGCCTGTTGCCCGTAGCAGGGAGAGTAAGACATTAAGGGAATAGAGTGGGACAGGATCTCTGTGTGGAGGGGGAGGGAGATAGCAAAGAAGAGGAAAGGAGAAGAAATATTTACATTTGCACACACACAAACCATTCACACTTCAAGTCGTTTCTCCTATTCTGACTCAATTTCAGTTCAGCCCATTTAAATATGCAGGTGTGTAAGGTTGTTTTGTTTGATGGATCTTATATGAATATGACAGTGCATGGAACAAATGTATGAAAGAATTCATTTCTAATCTTCCAAATGCATTTTCCTTTGCCAATAATCATGGCAATAATTGAATACATGCTTTGTATATATAATGCCAAATCCTATTGTATACAACAAAAATGGAAATTTCTTGTAACATTTGCTCTTCCTGCAGAACCACTCACGTCCACTAGAGGGCAGCCTGTACTTCTCAAACACAACCTGTGCAGTTTCCTCTCTGACTGATAGATAAATGGGCAAAGCTTCCAAGCATATTAATTGCTC
The DNA here is from genome assembly GCA_028565775.1 of Sternarchorhynchus goeldii. Lineage (NCBI taxonomy): Eukaryota > Metazoa > Chordata > Actinopteri > Gymnotiformes > Apteronotidae > Sternarchorhynchus > Sternarchorhynchus goeldii. Next base: position 5,620,512 of record JAOXYF010000016.1, read on the forward strand.
TTCTGTAGTGGCACCATACTGATTCTTGTCCAGGCTTTTCTTTGTCTATTATATACAGTAGAAATTATCCTTTTGAGTTATTTAAAAAGTGCCCTAATTAGGATTTAGTCATTTAGAACACAGTGACAATCACAAAAGAGGAAGAGTGTTTTTGATAGCCCACCCCCCTCCAGGTCCTGCAAGTCAATAAACTCATGAATTCAATTTGATGTGCTAGCAATATGTAAATGTTTGCGAATGATGAATCTGCCGATGACAAGGGATGTAAATCTAGTACAAACACATATGAATGGATTGAACGTGGTCACTCAGGCATTGTCATATGTCGTATCACTCTTTGTGCACATGTGCTTGTGATTTGTCATGCTCTGTGCCATTTAGGACATTATTCAACTTCTCATGCACACGAACAAATGCTCTCAGTCAGCACTTTATCTCCGCCATACACATAAAACACATTCAAATGATCTAATTTTCAATATTTTGCTGTAGTTTCACTTCTCACATACACACAACATATTGTCTTTTTGAAAGGCAAACGTTCAGTGTGACAGAAGTATTAGTGAAAATAAGAGGAAGAACTACTAGGCTATTTGTGTATATTAGAAGTGTGCAGTACATCCACATTGCAAAGTGTGATTCATTGTTAACATCGAATGCCCAATATGCTTTTTAACTGATGAAAGCTGTACAATTGCTATAACAAAATTAGCCCCACACCCAAGACAGAAAGACTGAGGAACTACAATATTTAGTAAACCTGGTAAGACATCATAATGACGTAAGTGTCCTGCTTAGGACGTGTCTAGAAAATGTTTCCCAGAATTGTTCTCACAAACGTATACGTAATGACAGTAACAAATTAAGCAGATATCACACATGAGGACCATAAACACAGAAATAGTCATTTACTTGGGTAACTTAATGTTGTGATTGCTAATGTACCTGTACACAACAATCAGATCTGTCTGGGGCTACAGTTTCAAGCTGGTACACTAATGGAGGCCAGTCCACAATAGAAGCAAACCTTGAACACCAAGTTATTTTTACAATTAATTAACTTTTAGCTTGAATTCTTTACATATGTCACATATGTGAATCAGAGTTAGATAGTCAGTTATTTAGGTAATTACTAGTTTACCATTGGATGTTAAAACCAGCAAAAATGCTCTCATGTTGTTTAGTTTTATATTTTACACACACAGAAATTATTATTGATAAAAATGTGAGAGCTAAAATAAACAAATATTGGAGCTTTTGAGTGTTTGAGTTCAAGTGAGTGAATATGGTGACATTTTGTGAGTGGTTCAAGAAACAAAAAGGACAGGAATCTGCATATGTAAGAACATTGTGTGTGTGTGTGTGTGTGTGTGTCCGGTTGAATGTGAGAGAATGCTTGTGTGTTTCAGCACTAGAGTTTGAATAATAGCCTAAATGCTAGCTCATATGTTGCATGTTAGTTGAATTTACATTTGCAACAGAGCAACCCAGTAAATAGCTTGAAGCTAATTTTAATTAATTCAGTTTAATGCCGAAGCATGTACATTAACATATACCCACATGGTTTTCATTTTAAGAAAAACCTTACAGTGAGGCTATAGTTTGACATCAGCGAGAGCCTGGTCTTCAGTCCCCTCTAACATCCTCTGTCATTGCTGAAGCACAATGGTACTGAAAATAAAGGTTTTTACAAACAGATGTTCATACATATGACTCTGTGTGTGTTTCAGTATGAAGAAGGCAAAAAGAGAAAGAAGCCAAACTACAGCAGTGTTGATCTGTCTGAAGTGGAATGGGAAGACAAGGAGGATGTGGTGTGATTCTTTTCTCTTCTGCTTCAACAGTGCGCTTTTTCGAGCCTAAACCACACACTAAATTCTTTTATTTATTCAAAGGGCAAATAATGTTTACATGATATTCTATTTGTATAGTTTGCTCTATACAGTAAAAGGGGACCTCACAAATGTGTTATTGTCACACAAATACATGTAGGGTTATTGCAGGCTCTCATGTTTTGCTCTTACAATGGGTGCATGTGCGTATGTGTGTGTGTATGTGTGTGTGTGTGTGTGTGTGTATGTGTGTGTTCACGTGTGCTTGTATGTTTAGCTGCGCAATGCAATGGTGAACAGAAAGACTGGGACCTTCTCTATGGAAGTCAAGAAAACTGTTGATAAAGGGGTGAGAAAACAGATATATAATATTTACTTTAGTAATGTCATATATGTATACACTCTAAGTTGTAGTTCTATACATATAGAGATAGAGATACACACATACATACACTTTAGTAGGATATCCCACCAGATGGCACTGCAAGATTTATTTGATTTTCAGAAACGTGTCCTTGTTCTGCATAACGACTACTACTACACAGACATCAAGGGAACCCCTTTCAGGTAAAGTGGCTCTGCCTTTGTTAGTATCTTTATTTAAAAACAGAAGTCATTAATTGCACAGTGTTCACTGATTGTGCACAGGTTTGTGTGCATGTGTGTGTAAAACCTAAAGTTGTGTGTGTTTATTATGCAGCTTAGGTGTAGCCTTGTCAAGGGGACATGGTAAATATTTCTTCAGGGGGAGCGTCACTGTGGAGGAAGGTAACTGCCCATCACGCTTCTCTCTCACCCACCTCTTCCCAGCAGTCTATTTATAAACTGGCTGAAAGAAAATGTTTTCTTTGTGCTTATGTCCTTAAATGTTTTGCCAGGTACCACTGTTTTTACCCCGTGGTTTCTGCTCCATTCAGAATCATGCGTGTTAATATTCATTGGTCCAGGTTACCAGTGCGTTTCTAAACACTGCCACCAATTGGGATCGAGCAGGCGTGGGTCGGCATTTCCTGTGATGGTCCGACCCGTCAGGCCTGATAGCCGTAGACATTTTTCATCCAGCAGAAAGGCTGATGAATTATGAATGAAAAGTGGGAAGCCGACTGCAGGGTGTTCGTGGGAGAGAGCATCAGCTTGTCTGTTGAAATCAGTCATTAGAGACGTAGGGAGAACGTGAGTGGGAGTGTGTGTGTGTGTGTGTGTGTGTGTGTGTGTGTGTGTGTGTGTGTTTTGCTAACTCTTTCCATCCACAGGTTCAGAATTAGGTTCATAATGTGTGCATTATGCTAATTTTGTGTATGTGGTTAACTTCATGAGAGACTTCTGTCACCCATGTATTTAAAAAAAAAGCCCACAACTGTTAGATCCTAGTGCCAGGTAGCTTTGTGGTGTCTTTATTTATTATTAGTTCCGTCAACTTGACAGGACTGGCCATGCACATTAAAAAAAGCCTTACAGGAAATTGAACGGACTCTTCAGAGGTCATTTAGTTTAACTTACAAGGCAGGTGGGTAAGAACAGTGACTGCTAAAGCACAAGAAGCTAAACGTAGCTCCTTTAATTGAAAATTCAAGGGTAGTCATCCCATATGATCATGTCAATAGACCATTTGGTTGGCAGATGGATTTGTGTGTGGGTTGATGTGTGTTGCTGTGTTTCAGGACTGCATGACTTGGAGCATCCGGATGTGGCATTGGCAGATGAATGGTATGATGTGAACAGTTTTAGAGTTGTGTGTGTATGTGTGTGTGTGTGTGTGTAAAACGTGTTTACTTGCATATATGATGAGAGCTGTGTGTGTGTGTAACGTGTTTACTTGCATATATGATGAGAGCTGTGTGTGTGTGTGTAACGTGTTTACTTGCATACGTGATGAGAGCTGGTAGTTTTGAGGTAGTTTTATGGTGAGTAAAGACTAGTGCAATATTCTGAGAGTCTTTTTTTTTAAGGACGTACTGTAACATAGACGAGTATCCTGAACATCACGACTTATCTCAGATCGAGGCCATCAAGCTCTACTTTGGCGGAGGAGAGCCACACCTCAAGTGTGAGTGAAACCTTTGAACTAACAGTACTGTTACACACACACACAGTCATAGAACTCTATGACAAGGCATTCCATCTGACCTTGACCATCTTCTGACTTTTGTCATTGTTATTAATAGGCGATCAAGAGTTGATTCATGAGGTTCTTTTTGATGCTGTGGTCACTGCTCCCATTGAAGCTTACTGGACCAGTCTGGCTCTCAACAAATCGGAGTATAGAGACCACTAGCATGCACATAAACACACACACACACACACACAGACACACACAGGAATGTCTGTACATACTCAGAGGAATGTACGTTCTGCATGGCTAATCTTGGCCCTTGTCCAACACCTCAGGAACTCGGATAAAGGAGTGGAGATAGCTTACCTGGGCACTCGGACTGGCCTGTCTCGTATTAATTTATTTGTGGTACCGGACCAGCTGAGTAATCAGTAAGCATGGAAAAATGTGCAGTCCCCGCCCACCCAGCTCTTATGACCAAAAAGCTCATGACCTGCAACTATGCTACATTTGATTATAGTAAATATGTCATTAGGTTTCTTAAGTAATAATGGATTAAGAGAAAAAAACTGGTTTAATTATCCACCCGACTGCTTGCACTGTTAAACATTGTGGATTTGCTGAAATTATTATTTTTTTTAAAATAAATAGCTAATAGCAGTGGACATCAGTACTTGTGAGGTAACCTGTGTGTGGTGTGTGTTCTAAGAGACTTCCTGACAGCACAGGATAAAGAGGGTGTGTTCAACGCTGATCACTTCCCCCTGTGGTACAAGCGAGCGGCAGAGCAGGTGCCAGGAACCTTCGTCTACTCACTTCCGTTCAATTCAGGTCAGGAAAAATGGGCACACACAGACCAGATGGGGTCACACACACACACACACACACACACACACACACACACAGACAAAAGTGGAAAAGAACAGCGTTTTCCCCTCCTGTCCAAGTAGTATGTTATTAGTAAAGACATTAGTCTTCAGAATTTGTGTACAAGAACTGTAACTGTAAACAGTATTTGTTATTTGCTAACTGAATGACTGACTGTGCAAATTTGAACCGTGACCAATGCCTCGTTTAGAAACTGGTGCCTCCTTGTGGCAGTTCAGCAAATACACTTAACAAAAAAAAAACCCAAGAAATTCTCCAAGGAATAAGCAAAGAAAAAAACATTTAGGTCTTAAAATTAAATGTGATATTAACACATGATGTCTGGCTTGTTAGCCATTCATCTGATACTCTCTCATTTTTAAATAGTCTCTCAAAACTTGACAGTAAGAGGATGTATTTCTGTTGTATTCCTGTGAGAAATACCAAACCAACCCTTCCTGCTTTTTTTGTATTTTTAAGAAGCAATGATGTAATATTGTAAAGTTCAACTTAGAAACAACCTTGTACAGATCAAGAACGGATCTGGTCAGCTCAAACTCAGTTTCTTCTTTGTATAATTATATTAACCTACAAGCCTAAGATCTACCCATAAGAGCCACATTGTCTTTGATCATTTCTGTTGGCCTGTCCCCACTCAGTGATTAAGGCTTTATGTTGTGTCTTTTATTAGCTGATATTTGTTTGTGGAGGTCTGAAACATATTGTGGCCAAATGCCTCTTAATAACAAACAGAACTATGACAATATAAAATACTTTCTTGTCAAGCACAGTCCTGGTTTTATCCAGAGAGAATTCCAGGGATTTGAAGGTTTTTTTCCCCCTTTCTTTTTGGTTTCACCTTTTTTGTGTTATCACATACGGCAGGTTTATGAACACAGTTAAAGCATAGGCTTCGACTGAGATGAATTTGATATGGAACATACCAACTGAGATGAATTTGATATGGAACATACCAACTGAGATGAATTTGATATGGAACATACCAACTAACAATGAAATCTCATCCAAACTTAATCTGTGTCCCGAAAATTGTCAGAAATTGTCTTAGACATTTATCTCTAAGGATTACCTTTATATACCAGACCAGATGAGTGATGATTATTATAACAAAGTCAGTCGATTTAGAAATGAACCTAAAGGCCAGAGACAATGCTTTTCCTCTTTATATTTATGCTTGGATCTGGGTTTTGGCAATGAATTGAGGATTGTAGTTGCTTCAAATGGGGTATGTTAAAATGGGGTATGTTAAAATGGGGTATGTTAAAATGGGATTTAACATATTCTCCCTCTGTCTCTCTCTCTCACACACTCTCTCTTTTTCTCTCACACACACTCTCTCTTTCTCTCTCACGCACACTCTCTCTTTCTCAAACTCTCACACACTCTCTCTCTCACACACACACACACACACTCCCTCTCACATACACTCTCTCTCACACACATTCTCTCTCTGCAATAGAAGTGCATGTTTTAAGCACATCTTTCTCTTTATGCAGTCCCTCTGCATCTTCAGTAATGTTTCTTAGAGACATTCTAATTTTTTTGTCTGTAAAGGCTGTATTCTGTACATTAACATTTTTTGTCTATAAAGGCTGTATTCTATACATTAGCATTTCACACACTTACCAGATGTTTGCTTCTACATGGCTGAAGCCATATAGCCATGTTTTATATTTTACTGTACAGTGTCCTTGAGTGACTTGAAAGGCGCTATTAAATAAAATGTATTATTATTATTATTATTATTATTATTATTATTATTATTATTATTATTATTATTATTATTATTATATGTTGCCTTCCGATGACATAATATAAATATACACTGACCACAAGTGCATCCTGGATATCTTGCTAGGTATAAGAAAAACAACAGTGTGTGTGTGTGTGTGTGTGTGTGTGTGTGTGTGTGTGTACAGGTTCAGAGAATAAGAGTGTAGTGCTTGCCAGCACGGCCATTCAGGTACTGGATGAGAGGAAGTCACCCATTGCTGCAGGTAGGACTTTGTCCTTTGTTACTTGTCTTGCAGCTGTGTGCAGGACTGTGTGCAGGACTGTGTGCAGGACTGTGTTTAATATGAAGCCAGGATTATTCAGAGCTTAAGCGCTGCATCGGACGATGATTCAGCTTAGTCGTGTTTGGCCCATTCTGTCATTCACTCAGTCACACACACACACACACACACACACACACACACACACACACACAAAGATAAAGAGTCTGTAAGCTTTAATTTTTTTAAAATCCTGTCTCGCTTTTAAAAGACATTAAGCAGGTTCTGGGAGGGGAAATAATTTCAAATTACTATTTCTTTTTATTTCTGTTTCTCCCTCTTTATCTGTTACTCTTTCTCTTTCTCACTGTCTTTATCTATTACTCTCTCTTACTGTCTCTCTTTATCTCTCTCTCTCTCTCATTCTCTCTCTTTATCTGTTACTCTCTATTACTGTCTCTCTTTCTCTCTCTCTCTCTCTCACTCTCTCAACATCTCTCTATCTGTTACTCTCTCTCACTGTCTCTCTTTATCTCTCTCTCTCTCATCATCTCTCTTTATCTGTTACTCTCTCTCACTGTCTCTCTCTCTCTCTCTCATCATCTCTCTTTATCTGTTACACTCTCTCTCTCTCTCTCTCTCTCTCTCTCTCCCTATCTCTATCAGTCAGATGAAAAAAAATTGTTTACTACTTTTCATGCAAGTTTCTGTAGGCCCTGAATTATATGCTACCAGTCAAATGTTTGGCCACACCCACTCTATTTATTTTTTCTGGGGTTTTTTGTGTTTGTTTACTGCATTTACGAGAAGCTAGAGAAGGTATCTAAACAATGAAATAACACATGGATTAGCGAAATGAACCAAAATGCCCAAGAGGCTAAAAATTACTTCTTGCCCAGAAAGATCCAGATGACTCTGTGTAATGTATTTCTTCATTTTTTTAGTCCACAAGTAATTCGTGGCTCCATCTCATACAATTAACAACAACAAAAAAAGTAAAGCAAAGAAATACAGTGTCTGATTGTTCTTTCGTCTATTTTTTTCATACAAGTCTCCCTTTACTTTGAAGATAGCATTGCATGTGTTTGGTGTTTCTCTAACCAGTAACAGAATTTTGTATATTATCAGTCATTTGTTGGGCACCCAGTGCAATATTCTTGATACCCTGTTAATATAGTCAAACTTCTTGGTACTTGACTCTAAACGCCACAGTCTGGACTAATCAAATCTTGTTTACACTTGTTTACTAGAATGTCCAGTTAGAATTAGTCCAGCTTTGGCATTGCTTTAGGTGAATCTTGATGTAATAAACGCAGTAAGTATCGATAGTGCATTTCTTAGTTTCGCAATATTTTGAAGATGATGGAATGCTACCTATAATTATTAGATTTAAATTTTGACTTTTATATTAGATTTAGATTTAGATTTTTATACTATAGATTTTCAGGACCTGCTGTGATGCCATGGTTGAGTCCAAAGATCAGAAAGGCTACTGAAATGCTACACTAACTGAGATGGGTTATTTTCAGCAGCTTTAGAACCTAGAAGGACCCATGTTGGGTTTAGTAGGAACAAGTTGACATACATGCTTTTATGTGTTTTATGCAGTCCTCTTGTACTCCTCGGAGTTTATTGTTTGGATTAGTACAGTTACGTGTCACCTGCATAGCAGTGAAAAGTAATGAAATGTTTATGTGTTTAACACAACCAAAATGTATCACGTATAGTGTACAAGTAGAGGTCAGAGTTCAGAGCCTCGAGGGTTGCCATGTTTTTTGCCTGGATACTTTATATTTTTAAATTGGTACCGGTCAGTTAAGTAGTATGTGAACCAGGAAAGCACTTGTCATCTCATGTGGATACCGAGATATTTTATGTTAAACGATGCACACAGATCAAATAAACCCAAAAAGGTTTTGTTAGTGAAGCTCTGTCTCCTGAATGTAGTGTTCATGCCTCTTTTGAACTCTTTCCAACATTTCTAAAACCAACAACTCCTTAATCTATTAAGTTTATTTTATTTTTTTATATTTTTTAAGTTACATATTTCCATCTTTTGCCAGCAACTAATCCTTTTTCCATCTTTCTGATATCATTTCTGATATCATCACTACCTCTAAAACTACCACCTGCTTTCTCCATTTCTTAACTACCTACTTAACCAAAGTTTTTCTGTCCTGTTTCCTCATCCCATCTCAGAGCTCTCATCAATAAATTACTGCTTCTTGGTAAAGTTCCTTGTCTATAAGCCTTACCTTGTCTATTCAAGCTTACCTTGAATCTAATAATTGTAACGATGCGCTAGGCACAAGACGCACGGCAGGATGCCGAATGTAGAAAACACTTTCACTATTATTTGAACGACAAAGACCACGAACAGCACCACAGGTAAGTAGGGCTCGACAAAGACCAGTAAACAAGGGGGACGAATAACAACTACGAGAAGAACATCTACACAACACGCCCACACCACACCCACAGACACACAGACACACACTGCTGCGCACACATTGCTGAACACTTACCAACACACACACACACACACACACACACACACACGCACAGAACAGGGGCGGAGTCGCGGGCGGCTATCGTGATGATAATCTTTTCGAATCAGCTCAGTCTGGATTCCATCCTTTCCACAGCACAAAAACGGCCAATGGTCAAGTTTGTTAATGGCATTCTCAGAGCTTCAGAGCTTCTTCATCACAAACCCATTTACTCTCTCAGGACTTCAGCTGAGCTTCTCACTGTTCCTACATCCAACCATCAGCACTTTTGGAACACTGTTCTCTCTCATGTCTAGTTTAATTCTCTCTCTGTATTCAAATCCAACTTTTGATAACTCCTATATTTGTACCCTATGACCTTCCTCAGCCCTAATCTATCTATGATTTTCAGTCTTTTATTTAATGTTGTCTGCTACTGTATCGTTGTGTCTTTTGACTGTTTTTTTTATTTGATGGATTTTCTACTGCATGTTGTAGTTATTTTATGTTGTAGCTGTTGAATGCTACTGCTGTAGATGGGTGGAAGGAGCAGGAATGTTAGACTCTGATGGCCGTTGTATATATACTTACTGCCTATACACTTAGTCCCCTTTGCCACCTGATAGTTTGGCTCTGATTGGGTGCGTTTGTATGTATGTGCACATGCATGTGTGTTTGTGTGTGATGCTGTGTATTACAGCATTGCATAAAATGTATTAAATGTGTTTGTACTTAAGTGTTATTTATTTATTTTTAATAGGAGGAAATAACTGGTTTGTATTTCATTGTGGGATAGAGGTCAAAAGGAGAGTGGAGGGAGTAGAGGGGAGGTTGGGTGGAGAGTGGAGGGAGCAGAGGGGAGGTTGGGTGGAGAGTGGAGGGAGTAGAGGGGAGGTTGGGTGGAGAGTGGAGGGAGTAGAGGGGAGGTTGGGAGGAGAGTGGAGGGAGCAGAGGGGAGGTTGGGTGGAGAGTGGAGGGAGCAGTGGGAAAGGAAAGAACAGAACAGAGATGAAAATTACAGCAGAGATGAAAATTGTCTACATTCATACAAGATGAGCTCAGGCGCCTCCAGGAGATTTCTGGAGCATAAACCCACACACACATACACACACACAAACATACATACACACAAACACACACACAAACATACATACACACAAACACACACACAAACATACATACACACACGTGCACACATAGCAAACTAAGTGACTGAAAGATCAACACAACCACCTGCCCACTGGTGTCATGACGTGTAATAAGACTGGATCTGAGAGCACCTTTTAATTTCAGTGCAGATAGGACGTTACCTCTGGAGATGTGTGCGTGCATGTCGATGTATCTGCCCACAATGGACACAGCTGTTTCGTAGCTTTCTCATTACGCATTGGGTAATAATATTCATGCTACTCCTTATTTTTGTCTCTATGATTAAAGAGCATATTTAGCTGCTTTAGTCCACATGGTTTCTCAAATTTCTGCATTATGACATCCACCCCCCCCTCTCCTCCCCTCCCTCCTCTGCTCTCATATGTCTAACAAGCAGTTTCAGCTACGGTTTCATGATTGACATCTTACCAACGGCCGACTCTTTTTTTGTTTGACATAGAATCTGAGGAACTGCATATTGTGTCACAGTAACCATAAGTTATGGCGAGTTTGACCAGGCTGTGAGAGAATTTAATCATGTTCATTTCAGTTTTCTCAGAGATTATTCAGGCTTCATTCAGGAATAGGGGTGTGTATTATAGCATGAACACATACACACACAAACATACATACACACACGCGCACACACACAAACATACATACACACATGCGCATACACACACACAAACACACACAGACACACACACACATAAATACTAAATGTCAGGACTTAACAAGAAGGCAACTGGAATGCACATTGCCACACTCTGATGCAGAAGGAAAACTCTTTCTATAGAATGTTCATATACATACACGTACCCAAATAAACAGATTGTGAAAGCTTTTTCTCAACAAATCTAAAATTTATTCCCAAACATATACTGTTTCAGTGTATGTTGTATATTAGCACATCTGTTAACATGAACAAAAATGTACTTACAAACATGTGCTTGCACACAGATCTTACAGCTATCTCAAACTGAGTCTATTATTAAAAGTCGATTTTTGCATAGATCTGACACTGAACCTATTGGAAAATATATTCCACTATTCATATGATTCACAGGATATGACACAGGACGAAATAAAAGAGTCTCTCTGTCTCTCTTTCTCTCAGACATTGTTGATGGTTTTGTGCTGGCCAGTAAAACCCCGGCTTTCATGTTCATCCAGTGAGTTTTGTCTTCATGAGCATTTGTTAGCACTAACACAACCCGACAACCTGATAACATCCCACTCCCGGGGCAGCGGGGGGTGGAGGAGGGTGTGTGTGGCAGCGGATTTGAGCAGCCACGGTTAGAGGCTGTTGGGCTTCCACGTTGTTGTTGTAAGCGCTGTGTGAGGGACGTACATGCGTGTTTGTGTATGCACATGTGTGTGTACATGCTGGTTAGTGCCCCCCAGCCGTCTTATATAAAGTGATGCACTTCCTCACCCATGTCCTTCACACTTCCTTTCTTTCCAGTGTAAGTGTTTGAGGGTGGGAGGAGCCTCACATACTCATCTCCACAATCCAGCTCTGCTCGTCCTCCATTCATGATTTTCTAAGTGCATATGTAGATTTTCTTTATGTAAATTTATGCTAATACCCAGATTATAATTCTGCTGAAATTAACTTTGAAAATAATCCTTTGCTATGTCACCCCCCCCGCCACCACTGCACACATACAGAAACACTAAACCAGAACATCTAGCAGCTGTCCGGTGGACCTGGTGGTTGTTCAAGCAGTCTAACCAACCACTACACAAAAACTGAAACCACTACATTAATCAGTATGAACATATTACTGTAAATATGCTTTCACTGGACAAGGAAAGTCTCTGAGTTATTAGGTTATTAGAGGTTACTGATATGTATATATGTATGGTGTCTTTGGCCTCTCCTTTCTCTAGAAATCATGTTATAAAAATATTCTGCGTTATAGAACTTGTCTCTTCTCCTTTTTGGAAGTCCTGTCCAAATTCCCTTTTAGAAATTAAATTTTGGAACAAGGGATAGAGGGATAGATTGTGTGCAATCGCTCGTCCATTGGTGAAGCCAGAGCCTTGGCAAGAGTTCTTTCCAGAACCTTCTCTGTGGAGCTTTGTGTGGTGTTTGTGTTTCATGTGTGTCTTACGTATGCCTGTCTATAATATATGCCTGTTCATGTGGTATTTTGTGTGTGCGTGTGTGTATGTGGGACTGTGTGTGGTCTGCATGTATCCATATCTAAAAACATTTGTTTTGGGTGTGCCTGTTTTCCATGATATGTATCTTTATAATATACTGGGAACATATATTGGTGTTATGGGTATTAGCGCATGTCCACGGCGTTCCTGCTCAGGCGATGGCGTTCTCCAGCGGCTCCTTGTCTTCCTCCTTGGCTGTGGCCTCCTTTTCCACTCCTTCAGCCGCCTCCTTCCCTTGCTTCTTCAGCTGCCGCTGGTACCTGGCCATGATGGCGGCGTAAGTGCAGCCGTAGACGGCGGCCGCCAGCATCATCAGGCACACGACGCCGCACACGACGCCGGTGATGACCACCGTGGCGATGGCGTGCCGCAGGTTCACCGGCCGCGCCTTCTGCTTGGCCTCGCAGTCCTGCGCGGGCGCGCTCGCCCCCGGCCCGGGCTCCGCCCCCGGGACAGGCTCCGCCCCCTGCCCCGTCTCCGCCCCCGGGCTGGGCCAGAGCTGGGGTCCCCGGAGCGGGCGGCGCTGGCTGTCCAGGTGGTGGATGTTGGCGAAGAGGTAGCTGTAGCTGGTGGTCATGCAGGCGTGGAAGAGCTCGTAGGGCACGTGGCGGAGGTCACGCTCCCGCATGGCGTCGGGCCAAGCGCAAGAGACGGCATCCACCACACCACCTGGGAGGGCATGAAGGGACATAGAGAGGACATGGCAGGTTAGCGACGGGTGTAGTTAGGGGTTTACGGAGGCTGAGGGGGACTTTCAGCGAGGGTAGAGTTGATGGGGAATGAAAGTGGAAAATAGAGTGAGGAAGTGGGATGGAAAAAGTAGCATTAATGCTAATCCTTGAAGCAGAGGATTAAAGATGGAGGAGAAAATACATTTACATGTAGTTTTACGCATCAGTATTTGAATTATAATCATGCAGGCCATAAAAACAGATTCAGTACCATTATGGAATTATGTAGTGGCACATAAACCTAAGCACATTTACATATATTGTAAAATAGTTTAAACTTTGTAAAACGTATAAACAAAACTGTTTTATGTTAAATTCATCAAAGTGAAAATGCTTTACCTCAAAAACAGCTCTGGGTGCTCTTTGGTTTTCTCTCAGTCAGTTTTATGAGGTAGATGTCTTCACTAGCCATGCAAAAACTTTTAAATAAATACCTGCTGTCTGAGAGTCTACGTAAAACCTTCTTGTTCTAGGACATTTTTTTATGCTTTTTTTTGGTGGGGGGGGGTGTTAGTATAAATTCGTGCATAGACAAAAACTTTAAAAATATTATTTGTCTTAGAATCAAATTTAATGGGCTTGATTGTTACATAGATCTTAAGCATTGTCACTTAACCTGATACCTAATAAGGTTCCATTCTTTTATTTGTCATCTTAACCAGTTCTTCTGGTTCCGGATTGTGAGGGACTGGAGCCACTACCAGCCACACGGGGACCGAGGTGGGACTGTGCACCTAGTTTGAAATGCATTAAAAATTGCTGAAGGTTATGGACTATAATTAGATGAGGGCATAGCAAACTAAGTGACTGAAAGATCAACACAACCACCTGCCCACTGGTGTCATGACGTGTAATAAGACTGGATCT